>JANJOY010004574.1:0-10081 GCA_038496675.1 Rachycentron canadum
GGAGGTCAGGGAGCGTCGGGCTTCATCGGTCAGAGCTGAGGCCAATCGGGAATGTGGTGAACTTGTGGTTTCACCTGTTGTCGTCAGTAAAAGGATGATTAATGTGAACCAGTGACATTTTCTTTTAAAGGAACCGTGAGGGGACCAGCTCATACATGAGGCTCGGTCCTAACTGCAGCAGCCCAGGGTTCAAATCCAACCTTCAAAATAAAGGCTGAAAATACCCCAAAAAATAACTTAAAAAACGGTGGTAAAGAAATGTAGATACTGGGAGCAGTTTGTGTCTCTGACGTCAGAAGTTTCTGAAGAGATAAATATATAATAATAATAATAATAATAAAATAACTCAGAGCCTTTAACAGAGAGAAGAAGAATTTAATGTGGATGAGTTGTTTTAAATTGATCAAGATAAATTTCAATAGAATAAAACATTTTTCTATTTTGTGAGAAAAATATATTTTTCATTCTCTGATTAGTTAGAATGACTTTTACTTTGAGATCTTTTTTATTGTTGAGCCACTTCCTGCAGTTGTTACAAATTAAATGAACAAGAAAATGTTTCACAGAAAACATAAAATAAAAAAGATTAAAAAAAAAAATATTATATTGAAAATGAAGCGTCTTAATAAAATGTGTCTGTTTCTCCCTGAACTTCTTCATATATGAAAGAATGTGTGGCTCCTGCAAATGTTACCGAACTTGTAAAATGTAAATAAAAATATATATTACACAATATATAAATATTGACAAAACATTTTCATGATAAAACAAATAACTATATAAATCAGCATCATTTTAGTCCAATGCTTAAAGATCTTCATCATCTCATCCTATTATTATTGGACCAGTGTTACAGTTTATTTTCCATACTTCTCATTTCAACTTTGATTTTTATTTTGTGCATTTTTATTGCCTGAAAATAAAAATTCAATAAATAATAAAAAGCAGCAATGATTAGAAAAAGTTAAATGGTTTCATTTTAATATTAGAATCCATCAGATCAGTCTTATTTTTATATATTATTATAGATAGATTATACTGATAGTTTGAATTCATTTATGTGATCATTTCTTTTTTGAAGCTGCTGCTTTTGATGTTTAATTATTTTATGTTTGTATTTATTCTTCCTATGAACAGAAAACAGATTGTTCCCTTTCCCTTTTATGAGTTTAAGTGTGTGGAAGCTCAGGGTTTGTTTTGTTCACAGCATTGTTCATGTGATGACCTCAGCCGCCAGGGGCCGTCAGGGGCCACCAGGGGCCATCAGGGGCCGCCAGGGGCCATCAGGGGCCGTCACGGGCCATCAGGGGCCGCCAGGGGCCGTCACAGGCCATCAGGGGCCATCATGGGCCGTCACAGGCCATCAGGGGCCGTCACGGGCCATCAGGGGCCATCAGGGGCCGTCACGGGCCATCAGGGGCGGCCAGGGGCCATCAGGGGCCATCAGGGGCCGTCAGGGGCCACAGGAACAAAGTTATGCTGAAGTCTGTCAAACTGGATTTCAGTTCATTCGGAGGCTTCAGTGCCAGAAACGTCGCTGCAGCTCTGACTAACTTCCAGTCGACTGTCCGGCGTCTCTGATCACTTCTGACTGCTACCCTTTGTGTGGTGACTTTAGACTTTGCCACAGCGTTTGGCCCCGCGCCCACACGAGGCCCGAGGCCCCTGTCAGCCTGACGCCGTGACTCCTCCACCGCCTGAGATTAATTTCTCTTCCTCACTGACCCATAATTAAACCCTGGAACAGTCTGTGCTGGCGAGTGGAGGCAGGGAGGGAACAGGAGGAAGAATCTGCCTTCCACCCAGTTACTTTGTTGGTGAACACTTCGTCCTCGTGACCACGGCGCCGTGGACTCTGGGTGTCGAATGTGCAGGGGCGTAGCTGAGCGATGGGGGGCAGCACTGCAGGCCTCCCCCCTGCTGGCGGCAGACACCTTCTAACAGCTCTGTTGGCCGGAGAACTGAAGATCGGCCGGAGCTGCTTTGAAAGACAGTTTCTGGAGTTCAGTAATTATCAGGTAAGACGCCGCCGCCGCCGCCACCACCGCCGCCGCCACCGCCGCCATCGCCGCCCTCTGAGCATTTCCGCTGAGCTGCTTTACAGCCACGAATAAAGAGGGAGATTAAAGCAGCTCAGGTTTGGAGCCGTCGACTGAAGCCTCTCCACCGGCGCCGTGTGTTGGCAGGAGAATCAGAGCAGGACGCTGCTGCCAGCAACGTGGCACCAGCTCAGCTCGGTATCTCCGACCCACAAAGAGCCCCCCCCTGGCACCCCCCATCTCCCCCTGAGAGACGAAGACGTCTTTATTAAGAGATTCACAGTGAAACACTGAATATTCCTCTTTCACATCATTATCACACAGACGACGTGTGACTCCACTTCCTGTGGAGACGACCAGGACCAGGACCCAGGACCCAGGACCCAGGACCCAGGACCCAGGACCAGGACCAGGACCCAGGACCCAGGACCCAGGACCCAGGATCCAGAACCAGGGGCCAGGACCCAGGACCCAGGACCCAGGACCCAGGACCCAGGATCCAGGATCCAGAACCAGGACCCAGGGGCCAGGACCCAGGACCCAGGACCCAGGACCCAGGACCAGGACCTCTCAAAGAAAAGAGGTTGTCAAAATCACACTTGACAGGTGAGGTAGTGTCATGACGACCAATCACAGGCCACCTGGTCACAGGTGTCTGATTGGTCCAGATTCATCCTGCAGCAGATGGACCCACAGAGACCTGGTCTGAGGATCATGGAGTCAGTCTGGATCACATGTAGACACTCTGAGGCAGGTTCTGCAGCAGAGTCCACAGGTCAACTGGGTCAACTGGCCTCTGCAGGTCTTCACAGGTGGACTAACTGAGACCAGGTCCAAACAGGTCTGGTCTCATCTCACTGTCCCAGGGTCTGAACTAGATCAGGTGGTTCACCACCGTCACTGACCTTTGACCTCAAGATGAGTTTATTGTCAACACACACACACACACACACACACACACACACACACACACACACACACCCCAAAGGACAAAAACAGAATTAAGAAGAAGAATTAAGTCACTAAGGAGGGTTAGTGTGTGTCTGTGTCTGTGTGTGTCTGTGTCTGTGTGTGTCTGTGTCTGTGTGTGTCTGTGTGTGTGTGTGAGTCTGTGTGTGTCTGTGTGTTGTAGTACAACAGTGTGGAGCTTGATCTTCTCTCAGGCCCATTAGTCCCATTATAGAGTCATACTGGTGACCAGTGGAGGCTGAGAGTCACACTGGGAACCTGTCAGCTTCAATCTGCCATGATGACTGACACACACACACACTCACACACACACTAACAAACACACACACACACACACACACACACACACAGGCCTGCAGCCTGGCCGACAGGATCAGGTGAGGATGAACTGAAGGAGGAAACAGACAATGAGAAGATATAGTGGGGGGGTATCACCTCCTGAGGAAGATGAAGTGTGTGTGTGTGTGTGTGTGTGTGTGTGTGTGTGTGTGTGGGGGGGGGGTCTGACCCTCCCTGGCAGCGATGAGGAGGGAGGAGCTCATCCTCAGATTATGCAAATGAGGCGTCGTTTTGATGCAAAACAAACCGGACTGGACACTAATGTTTCTCCAGTCGTGAAAGGGCGAGACTCCCTGGGAGAAATACCAGGAGAGAGAGGGCGAGGGAAAGAGCAGGGGAGTCTGGGTAATCAGCAGGGCGGCGGGCGGCTCCCCCAGCATTATACATTATCATATTTCCACGTAATTAGTTGGTTTTTCCACATGAAATGAGGAAGCGGCTCGACGGTGCGTTCACTGCCGCGAGGACAACCGGCCTCTCCTCCTCCTTGGTTACTGAGTGATGACCTTTGACCTTTTCTTTCACATCATCGACCCAACAAGCTCATCTACACACACACACACACACAACAATGATGATGGAGTCCATGGATCTGATTAATATATGAACGGGGCCCATTAGTGGAGGCAGTGAATTAACAGGAGCCTCCAGGGGCCCTTGGCACTCTGCTATCAGTATCACCAACACAGGGGCCGTGTGGCAGGATGACCTGAGCACACAACCAAACACACATCATATTCAAGTGTTCTGGGTTTTGACTGTGAGACCTGCTGACTCCAACCGAGGGGCCAAAACTCCAGGTCTGGGATCACCGCAGACCTGAAGGGCCCCCACTGCACAATACTCACATTTCCCCTGGACCCAAAGACCAGTGGAGTAATCACTGAAATCCTTCAGCCTGCTGTTACACCCGAACGCATCATCTCTGTCGCTGAGGAAACGTCTGAAGTTTCTAATCAGATAATCATCAATAATCAGATCAGATCAGTGGATGGAGGCGTTTCAGGTCGACCTGCTGACGGTGAACAGGAGGAAACGATGGTTCAGAGCTGGACATGTGACCTGTCAGAGGTCAGAGGTCGGCTGTGACCGTCACTCACCTTCGCCTGGTTTCCCTCCACACGCTGCATCACATGAAACTCTCTGCCATGTGGTCGTGTCCTCAGCCAGGTGTGTTTTGAGAAGACTTCCTGTTGGTGCATTCAGGGGCACTCCGACACATGATTTTCATCGTGAAGGACGAGTCACACAGATCAATGATCAGCTGAGCTCTGAGCTCAGACACAGAGACTCATCAGCTGAGAGAAGAGAAGAAGAGGAACAGGAAGAAGAAGGAGAAGAGGAGAAGAAGAAGGAGAGGAGAGGAGGAAGAAGTTGTTGATGTGATTTTTTGTGCAGCTGCTTGTTCGTCTCCCTTCACCTCATCTGATTCCTCTGCTCCTCTCAACTCTTCTGACTTCACCCTGATGGATGGATGGATGGATGGATGGATGGATGGATGGATGGTGGATGGATGGACCTGAGGCTGTGGACGTGGCGAGGTGGAGCGGTGGCGGGCTGGATGGCGTGCATCCCATGGAGCGCGCTCAGTGAAGCAGCAGATGAGCAGTAGCTTCAGATTAACCCACGAGGCTGGAGAGGAGTTGGCTGCTGTCCGGACTTCATGCATCATCAGTCAGAGTCCTGTCCTGTCCTGCTGGGAGTGTGTGTGTCTGTGTGTCTGTGTGTCTGTGTGTCTGTGTGTCTGTGTGTCTGTGTGTGTGTGTGTCTGTGTGTCTGTGTGTGTGTGTGTGTGTGTCTGTGTGTCTGTGTGTGTGTGTGTGTGTGTGTGTGTCTGTGTGTCTGTGTCTGTGTGTGTGTGTGTGTGTGTCTGTGTCTGTGTGTCTGTGTGTGTCTGTGTGTGTCTGTGTGTGTGTGTCTGTGTGTGTCTGTGTCTGTGTGTGTGTGTTCTATCTTTGGAGCTGTCATCCTCAGTGTGTTTCTGCTTTGAGCAGGACGCCATCTCCACACGGCGCCTGATGTCATCCTTTGATGAGACAGGTTGGTGTCGTCTGATCCCACTGATGATTCTGTCTGATTGATTATTGATTGATTGAATATGAGATCACTGATGTCAGACAGAAGCTCTGAGCCTCAGATGTTTCTGTTGGACTGACCTCCTCTGTGACCTGCTGTCAGACGCCCAGTTGCTTTGTGGGTAATGTAGGAAGAAGAACACGCGGAATAAATATCTGATCCTACTGATGTTGATCCTTGTCTTTAAAGTGTCCATTGTGACCTTCGGTTTAACGTCGGTGTGGCGTCGGTTTAACGTCGGTGTGGCGTCAGTGTAGCGTCGGTTTAACGTCGGTGTGGCGTCGGTTTAACGTCGGTGTGGCGTCGGTTTAACGTCGGTGTGGCGTCGGTTTAACGTCGGTGTAGCGTCGGTTTAACGTCAGTGTGGCGTCGGTTTAACGTCGGTGTGGCGTCGGTTTAACGTTGGTGTGGCGTCGGTTTAACGTCGGTGTAGCGTCAGTTTAATGCCAGTGTGGCGTCAGGTGACTGAGGGAAAACAACCAGAACTACACAGTTTGATGTGTTTCACACTGAAAACTGATCAGCTCTGTTTGGTTGTGACTCCTGTGGTTCAGGTTCAAGAGGAGGAGGAAACAGGAAGTGACCTGGATTTTAAAGTCTGAACGTCAGTGATGGTTTAATGAGGTTTTCTCATTAGAAGAGCTGCAGCTTTTTCAGTGCAGATACAGTTGTTGTTGTTGTTGTTGTGCGACTCATAGAAGTCAGCAGCTGTTGTTGACACAAATGAACCCTCAGCCTCTGAGTCCAGTCCTCAGTCACACACACACACACACACACACACAGGGCAGGGTTCAACCTGGACAGGTCATCAGTCTGTCACAGGGTCGACACATGAGGACACACAACATTCACACTCACATTCAAACTACAGGTAATTTACAGTCAGTCTCTGGACTGTGGGAGGAAGCTGGAACCTGGAGGAACCACAGGAAGAACAAAGGCCCCAGACCTGGGGTTCAAACCAGGAAGCCTCCTGCTGTGAGGTGACACTTCTAACCACTGCACCACCGTGCCGCCCCGTCACAGAACCAATCATTTGCTTCCTGTTTCCTGTCACCACTTCATATTCAGGATGATGACTCTGCTCCACTGCTTCAATCACCAGACGCCTGACGTTGCCACGGTGACAGGTCGTCAGTCAGAAAGTGAAGATGATGAACCTGTGTGTTCAGGTGAGGTGACGAGGACGCGGGGTCCAGATGAGCCGAAGCTGAACATGTGAACAACCTCAGTGTGAAGAAGAAGAGATGAGCTTTCAAATGCAGCCAGCTGAGTGTGGACATGTCCTTAGAGAGGAGGAGGAGGAGGAGGAGGAGATGAAGGAGGTGGAGGGTGTTGGCTGGTGGAGGAGCAGGACGGGGCAGCGTGGCGAGGATCCAGTCCGCTGGCCCGAGCCCAGTTGGTGCTTAATCACAGCGAGCGGTCAGCCACCGCCTTTCACAGCCAGCTGACATCAGGACCGTGTGTGTGAGGGAGGTGTTGGGGGAGTTGGGGCATCCCTACCCCCATCACGCCCCCACCCCCCCTCCAACTCCCCTCCCTCTCCCTCCCTCCACATCATCCACTATGTAGGTGTGTAATCTGCAGCCAGGAGGAGGTGGAGGATTATACAGTGTGTTTATTTATGGATGTGTGTGTGTGTGTGTGTGTGTGTGGGGGGGGGGGGGGGGAGGGGGGGGGGGGGGGGTGAGAGTGACCTGCCAACACCATGAGTGCATGCAGACGGCGGTGGCGAGCTGAGCCAAGGCCGGAGCGGAGCTGCCAACCGTGGTGGGTGACCCGTCCGTCCACAGCTCCTCCCCAGACGCCGAGCAGCCACGGACAGCAGCACGGTGCCAGCACGTGTGTGTGTGTGTGTGTGTGTGTGTGTGTGTGTGTGTGTGTGTGTGTACAGGATCTTTAGGGTGTGAAAAAGTCACATGATGACAGTCTGGCGGGTAAAAGCCAGCGGCTGCACAGCGTCACAGTGACTATGAGCCTCGTTCAGCAGCAGAGATCTGAACGAGGCTCTGAAGGTCACAACGCCATCATGGCGCCGTGATGAGGTCACACATGAGCACGCAGGATTAGAACCAAGTCCCCAACCGGTCACAACACGCTCATGATGCAGAGTCCACTGTCGTCCTGTGTGTCACAGCAGAGGTTAAAGGTCATATTCAAGTCACTGTGTCATAGTGAAGACGTTCTGCAGAGAGGAAGTTGTTTGTTGTGATGTCATGCACACACACACACACACACACACACACACACTAAGTGTCCGTGTGTTTTATGTGATGCTGCCTCCACAGCTGTGCTCGGCTCTCCCTCCGCCTCAGCACAGGTGGGGAGCCTCCTCGCTCCGAGCTGCAAAGCCTTCTGGGTAGGAGGAGGCGTCCTTGCCCGGAGATGTTACCGCCCTGTCACCAGACTGATGTGACCACAGACGGCTGCATGTCAGAGCAGAGACGAACAGATGTGTGTGTGTGTGTAAATCTCAGTGGACTGTGATATTTAATGATAGTTTTAATGAAGTTTCATGTTTATTATTGACCAATAATTATTGTTTCTTGATGACATCTTCTTCTATTGTTTATGTTTTTGCATTGAAGAGTTGAGAAATAAACAGGAAGTGAATGTGACTGATGGCGTTTCTGGAGGTTTCCATTTGCCTTCATCAGCAGGAGTTTGCTTGGTTGTCATGGAGACAAGAGATACGATGAGACGTGTGGAAACATCAGAGTTTATACACAGGAAGTTATGAATGGACTCAAACTGTCTCACAGCCTCACAAACTCCACCGTTCATCCAGAAACCATCAGATCAACAAACATGCTGTCGCACTGATGTCGGTGGCGTCCTGTCTCTGTCACAACAGGACAGTAACACATATTCGCTGTTTTCTTTACATCATTTCAACAATGAACAAACGTGAATGAGCTAATAAATCAAGGGAGAAGTAGGGACATTTTCCCATAGACTTCAATACAATCTTCAATATGAGTCCAGGTCCAGGTTTATATTTAAAAACATATATATTTTATTATATGATGCATTAATATAAATCCATTGAATATAGTTTCATTATCTGGTTTGTTGGTGATGATTTTATCAGACGATCATCAGATCATCAAAGATCAACAACTGACAATGTGAGTGTGACTCAATGAATAAAGGGTCCAACAGTTCAGAGCTGAAATCAGAGAAAAACACTCAATGTTCTGTTAAATATGGTGGCGCTGAATCTTTCTGTTCCTGGTGTTGTGTTGTTGTTGTGCTGTTGTGTGCGTGTCTTCACAGTGACCAGCAGCAGAAGGAAGGAGGTTAAAAAAGGAGAGATTAGAGAAGAAAAGGGAACTTTGATGTGAACATATGTAAATGAGTTGAAATGTCATATTAGCATAGATGTGGGTCGACCCGGGCGGCGCCCTCCCTCCCAGCTACAGCAGCCGGGACGCTGACAGCTCGGCCCGCGTCCAGACGGCCTGCTTTACATATTAGAGCGGCCTCCCATCACCGCGGGTTACCACCATCATCCCGTCACCACGGAGACTGATGGAGACTGACAGGGCGGCCTGACTGATGGACGGATGGATGGATGGAGAGAGAGAGGGGGGTGTTAGCTCTGGGCCTCGCTCGCCCACAGAGGATTGATTATGTTAATGTGCTTGTTAATTTAATGAATTACTGGAGGACTGTTGATCAGAGCCGGAGTCTTTGTTGCTCAGTCTGATCATCATTTAACCTTTAGACTCTTCGTCACCTCCGAGTCTTTAAAGTCACATTTATACTTTTATTACGAGAATTATTTCATTCTTTTATTTTCATTTGTCATGATGTTTATTTGTTGATTAAAAAACTGACAAAATGTAGGATTTTATACTTGATTAATGACCTTCAGTTATTACTAATGATAAATTAATCATTACTCTCTGATGACGTCATTCATTTTAGAACCGTTTCACATCCTGCCAAAGAAACTTTATTAATCTCATTTTATCACTGACAAAAACACAATTTCAGTCAGTGGTAATTTAATTTAATTTAATCAATAAAGCTGTAAATGATTAGAACAAAGATTGGATGCATGACTTCATAAACACATTCTGTTTTTCTGTCTCATGTTGAGATGAAAGTTATTGAACTCAATTATCGGCTGTTAAAGTTTCTGTAAAATGCTCATGAGACTCAGTCGGTGTGTGTGTGTGTGTGAGTGTGTGTGAGTGCGTGTGTGTGTGTGTGCGTGTGTGTGTGTGTGTGTGTGTGTGTGAGTGCGTGTGTGTGTGTGTGTGTGTGTGCGTGTGTGTGTGCGTGTGGGCGTGCAGCATCACGAGCAGAGCCCCCCCTGCTGGTGGAGCCTCAGATCATAAAGACGAGTCTGAAATCTTCTGCACAGCAAACACACACGCACACACACACACGCACACACCAATAACTGTCTCTTTCATCCGTGAGTTTGATTCCTTTTCTCCTCTGTTTATGCTGAGTGGTTCTTAATTGATCCTGGTTCTGGTCCCACGTCAGCCCCAGGTGGTTTGGTCTGGACCAGGAACAAGCTGCTGGACTGATGTGGACTCGGTGTGGAGGTCTGTTGACCGACAGGTCCATCACAGGTCAGAGATCAGATCACACAGCTGAGGTCATGGCGATGGCGGGGGTGAGGTCATGGCAATAACATGGGC
>JANJOY010004594.1:0-11250 GCA_038496675.1 Rachycentron canadum
AGATGTTAAAGGTCCATACAGTCTAAAGGTAGATGTTAAAGGTCCATCATTGCCCTCAGCCACGCCCCCAAGTCCCACCCACCTGTGCCCACCATCCAACCGTAAGATTAGATCCTCTCTTCTGATTGGCTGACTGACCTATTACTAGAAATTACGAGAAAGGAGAGGATAGAGGAGGTCCAAAACTGAACTGAGATGGTTTTTGATCTTAAAACCACAAATGTATCTTCATGTAGATACCAACCCTTCAAAATAAAACACAGGAGAAAGTAAATAATTAGACCTTTATATATCCATGGCTTTAGGCAGCTAAAGGCTAACAATACCTAATGAGCTTATTAGCCTAGCTTGGTTGAGGTGCTTGTTTCCTTTACCATTTCATTAATATGTTTACATATTTTTCCCACTGTTAATTCAGTGTTATCAGTGTAACTCAGCACTTCCGCTCTTTGCTATCTTGAAAGAATCAGTAAAACTCACTTCTCTTTTCCTTGTTGTGTTAGACACTGGATTGCTGTACTTTGATGAATTTGTTTCTTGTATAATGTTCTATATTTTGATGAATGTATGCAATAAATTATTAGCAATGTCATTATGACGTTTTTGTTCTTTAGATTGTGAGTTTTTAAATAGAAGTTCTTCTGTTGCATTCATTGACCTCTTCAGGAAGTGGTGACTGAAACACAAGCTGGATTCACTGTAGTGCAACAAGCTGATGTGACTGCACCAACACATGCATTGATGTTTAAAACTCTCCTGCATCACACACAAATAAACACAACACACACAACAAAGAGCACGACTGAAGTTGGACCCATATATATAAAGTTTCTGATGATTTCCATCCATTGAGTGATTTTGTTGACTGATTTAATGACAGTTGGAAAAACTGAGTCATGATCTCTTGTGGGTTTTGCAGGAAGACGGATGGACACTCTATGGATGGATCACAGGAAACTTCAGCCTGATGAAAGTGTGGCTGTAAAAGCGTTGAACCACAGCTGATTAAATACACATTAACTGTAATGTCTAACAACCAACTTGCAAAAGAGGAAGTAGACATCTGAATGTATTCAAATTAAAAAACTAAAGATGATGTTTGTTATGCATGGTAAGTTCACTTTAAATCATACTGCTAAACGCTGCAAGGTGCAGTCACAGTGCAGCAAATATTTCAGGCAGACGAGCATCCATGCATACATAATTACTGCTCCAGCCATTGTAGATGTTTACCTGACTCTGTCTATCCTGCATTTTCTAAATGATGTCTCTTCTGGGGGTTGCGGGGATGAGAGCAGCGCCGCGTCACGCATGTAAAAAACTAGGATTTTTGCCACAGCTGAATGTGGATGTGAATATCAACACATTGTGTTGCTGCCTTTGTGCCTTTCCTGCTGAATTTTATCATAGCAAAAGAAGACGACACACCCTCAAACTATCCTCCGCTCACAGAGCCACTGCAGCCCATCATTTATTCAAGGTTTCAGGCAGAGCTGAATTCACATGTTGTTGTTTAAAATATTACTTCTCAGACTGTTGTTTGCAACATGTTATTGATGATAAGGGACAGAACATGAATTTTACAGATTAAATGGCAAAGACACACGAACATAACCATGTTACTGTAAGAGAGTCAATGTGAACATTGTTTAATCATATTGATATACAGGAAGTTATTGCTCTGTAGTTATCAGTCCATATTTCATCTCAATAGTCCATAGTTCGTGTGTTAGCCTTTAGCCGCCTGCAGCCATGAATATTAAAAGGTCCATATTTTATCTTCTCCAGTCTTTTATTTTGAAGTGTTGATATCCATCAGAAGATATATTTGTGATTTTAAGATAAAGAACGATCTCGGTGTAGTTTTACATCTCCATCACTCAGGCTTCTCTCTGGAGCGCTAGTAACAACAGGTCCTTTAGCATCTACCTTTAGACCGTATGGACCTTTAACATCTACCTTTAGACCGTATGGAACTTTAACATCTACCTTTAGACTGTATGGACCTTTAACATCTACCTTTAGACCGTATGGACCTTTAACATCTACCTTTAGACCGTATGGACCTTTAACATCTACCTTTAGACCGTATGGACCTTTAACATCTACCTTTAGACTGTATGGACCTTTAACATCTACCTTTAGACTGTATGGACCTTTAACATCTACCTTTAGAATGTATGGACCTTTAACATCTACCTTTAGACTGTATGGACCTTTAACATCTACCTTTAGACTGTATGGACCTTTAACATCTACCTTTAGACCGTATGGACCTTTAACATCTACAACAGGAGCTCCTGGACTGAAGGAGCCTTTAAATTTTTGGGAAGATGATCTTCCCAGAAACCTGACTATTACTACGACTACTACCACTATAAAAACTACTGTTAAAGCAAAGAACCAACATTCAAACTGATGTGAATTTTATTGAATTATCAATTTAACAAACAAACATACATTTACAAAACAGTCTTTGGTAACATTTAACTTTAAACCCCATTTATTTAAGCACCAATCACCTGAACATTAACAATTATAAATAGTTGATAACACACTACAAACACAATGGATCAAAGCCCCAGAAGAAATGAGTGTCGTCATGACTTTTGGTAGCTGAAATAATGTCTTTATCTCTGCGTATAAAAAACATAATCCATTAAATACTTTGCATAAATGGGATCAAGAGAAAAACAAGACATATATTTAAAAACATACATTTGCCACGTGTGCAACATACTCAGAGAAGGATGCTGCATTCAATGACAAAAAGGATCTAATTGTAAAAATACATATTGTATATATTGTAAATGTATATTATATATAAAATTATATATATGTAATGTGACCTGCCATGCAGACTCTCAGCCCCAGGTTGTGGCTTGAGGTTGAGGCTTTGATTGTGATGTGGTTGTGTGTTTGTAATTATTTTGGGGAAGTTCGCTCTTGGGGGCCAGAGTGCAGTGTATCTGTGGCATCTTCGTGGTTTGACCAGAGGAAAGGGGAATTAAGTCAATCTGTGATATACAGTACATATACTTTTCTCTTAATCAACATGCTGCTTTACCTGCTCAGCCTGGCTTCCTCCTGCTAACATGCCTTTTAATTTAATTGTTAGCATTAGCTGCTGCAGGACACAGTGAGACAATGAGTCTTTGTGTCCCATAACTTTTAGTATTGTTCACTCGAATACCAGACTTATGTTTACTGACCAACACCTTTGTCCTTGTTTCTGTCACCATCAAATTCAAATTCTAAATAAATTCAATTGAAGGCATCTCCCTCCCAGGACTATCACTGTTTTGCTACCTTTGGGTACACAACTTATTTTTTCTTTTGATAAAAGTGTATGACATCAGGTCCTTGACAAACACTACAGTCACAGGGATGAATGCAGATGTGATGCTGATGCACAAAATTAAATACATAATGTACAAAATCAATATTGACAAGCCCAACAGCACTTGAGGGGGCACTTGGGGTGGCCAATGAGATTACAGAGGTGGCCCGTGGCCCCCCAGCCACCCTTTTGGCCCCACCCATGGGACATCTACCTATCTACACTATATGGGACCTTTAATTAGTGACAAGTCAAACACATGAAGATAAACATCATCTTTCTTTCAGAACCTGCATCGTCATTGGTTTCTGTTGTGTTGCAATGTTGCAATAATTGAATTTAATTCTGAAAATAATCACATTATCAGAATTAGATTTATCTGTTTAAATATTAAAACACATTACAAACACACAGACAGATATTTAAATGTGTGCGACATATATGTGTGCAGCGTAGCCGCTGGTTTGTATTTGAAATTGTTAGTCATGGCGGACTCGTCTGTGGCGTCCTGATGGTGTCAGAGGGCGGAGCGGCAGCAGCAGACAGCAGAGGTTGTATAGAGTCTGTTAAATGTTTATATACTAAAAAAAACTAAATGAGGAAAGAAGGAGTGAAAACATTGGTGTGAATACGATGATTTTCTCTGTTATCAGTGATACGTTTTGCTAAAAACTGTATTTTCTGCCATGTCCTTGAGTTTAAAAGCCATGATGATTTTTTTTCTTTACTCTTGTCGTCATCTGACAACATAATTACAGACGTGTCCATCAGAAAACCTGAAGTAAGTGTTTGGCTTTAGTGAAATACACAATAAATGGCAACACGTGACCAAGCAGAGCCTCCATATCTGTCTGTTTTATGAGGATATTTACATAGAAATTCAGCCATTTCAGCCACAGCCAGTGACGGCTGGTGGTGATATTAGTGGGCGGGCTGTCGAACACATTATACTCATTAATAGTTCAGACTTGATGAGTAACAGCATCACGTCAGAGACGCCGTGTTACAGAAGAAACAGTGTCTGCAACTAAATATTCACTTTACACAACATTGAAAGTTTTACACAGTTTCCAATGTGACTTGTGTTTCACTCGTTTCCTAATAATGGCAGTTAAGTGTTTCAATTCCTCGCTGAGTCTGAGTCGTGTCTCATCCAAAAGGTTTTAATTCCTGAAAACGTATTATTTTGTTCTTTGTCCTTTTGTGTTATTTGAACATTGTTTGGAAAAGAGTCCAGTTTGTTCATGCTCACAGCTGCCGATGTTCTCCTCTGACTGTACGAACTGTCTCGTTGGTGTAAAGTCAGAGGCCTGATCAATGAATGTGGCCCCAATGATCAGTAATGATCAGCCTCCACACTGACACTCAGACACAATCACCATGGAGGAAGTGACGTGTCTGTGTCTGAGGTGGAAAAAATCAGCCTGTTTAAATATAACCTGTGTTTTTGTTTGATGCTGTTGCTGCTCTCTGTTTCCACCAAAATAACAAAACATGTTTTAATGTCTTGTTCATAATTTTCTCATCTTTCTGAGAAAGTTCAGGGAGGACTGAGCCCTGTTAGCCCAGTTGTATCAGCCGTCCCTGGACACATCCTTTATTTTTCTACATCACTAGTTCTAAAAAAAAAAAATTATTCCTTTTAATGTTTATAAAGTTTTACTGTTGATCAATTATGTCAATCAAAGACCCCAAATATTGGTTATTATTTAAAATGAAAAGACAAATAAATGAGGATTTAGGAGAATGTGTGTGTGTGTGTGTGTGTGTGTGTGTGTGTGTGTGTGTGTGTGTGTGTGTGTGTGTGTGTGTGTGTGCGTGTGTGTGTGTGTGTGCGTGTGTGTGCGTGTGTGTGTGTGTGTGTGTGTGTGTGTGTGTGTGTGCGTGTGTGTGTGTGTGTGTGTGTGTGTGTGCGTGTGTGTGTGTGTGCTGAATTAAAGCTGTGAGCTGTGTTTCTGATGCAGTTTGGCTGAGGAAGAGTTAAATTATTCTGCATCTGTTCCATGCACCCCTGCAATCCCCACAGATCCTGCCTGCTTTCCCTCCCCTCCTCCCCCCTTCGCCCTCCTTCCTTCCTCCCCTTGCTTGGCCCCAAGCCCAGAGAGAGCTGCAAGGAGGAACAGATTTTTTTTCGGTCTCCCTCCTCCCACCCCCCAAAAAATGTTCAGATCATATGTTTCCCCGGTTTTTGTTTCCATCTTCTGTCTCCACGACACGACTTCCATCAAAGAACCGGAGGAAATAAACTACAACATGAGCTCATTTCTGCATCTCTGTGTGAGGCTCGTGAACTCACATGGCTGCAGAGTATCACATGTGAACACAAACCACACACACACACACACACACACACCTGCTCCACCTCCAGCGTTGTGTCTCTTCTTACCTTTGACATCATCAGTTTCTCTGCAGTGAGTAAACAACCTCTGCATTTTCATCAGAAACAAACTGTTTATTAACTGATAACGAAACTGGACATGAACAAAAAAAGTTTTAAAATAAATCAATTTATCAGATTAAATAAACAAAACTAAATTAAGATATGATTGATGAATAAAAACAAAAAATCTACTTTATAACCAAGTTTACTCATTTTTAAAAATATGGACAAAATAACAGAAACATCCAGTGATAAAAACAAACATCCACCACAATCATCACACAGTTAAACACTGGAAACTGAATTAAGTTGAATAATAAAACAAATATTCTTTTAGTGGTTTGTCGTCACAAACACAGACTTTAAAAACCTGGACCTGGACTCTGGGTCTGTGAAGTGAAGCCGATGCTGAAGAGCCTCAAACCTTCATCCTCTCTAATGACCATCAGGGGGCGACTCCACTGGTTGGTAAAGAAGTCAGATTGTATTGAAGTCTATGGGAAAATGTCCCTACTTCTCCTTGATTTATTAGCTCAGTAAACGTTTTCCTAATGAGTTTATGGTCTCAGTCTCTAGTTTCAAGTCTTCAATACAACATGATGTTCATTTTTTAAATGATGGTCCATTTAGAGGAAAATAGACCAGAAAGGAGGGGATGGGTTAGGGGGCGTGGCTATAGTGTGATTGACAGACTGTAGCACCCAATCAGGATAGAGTACAGAGCAGGTCAGCTCCACCCCTCACTCCTCCTCAGCTCCACCTTCTCCTCCAAAGATGGTTTCTACTGGTTTCAGAAAGCAGGATGGCCGACGGACAAATTACAACCTGGAGGCTTCAGACATCGACACCAACAATGAGCAGCGTCGACTTCCTCTGTCGCTGTTCCCACAAGTTTGAAAATAAGTTGGTGGCCCCTCCCCTTCTGCTACGTAGCGACTGAGATTGCGCCTGGGTACTTGTAAACACATTGTTAGCCCCTTCTCTTCCCATCCTACCGGACGTGTCTGTAATGTAAATCCTTTTTCGACTGATCTTAGGAAATGTTCTATATATTCTCATTTTTCCAGCTGCACCTTTACACGCTGCAGGAGGTTGAGAAGAGAAGAAGCCCTCAGACAAAAGGAAGAGACTCCTCAAGAACAAGTTCAGGTGCAGGCCAAGCACGACAACACCTCTATAAGATGCTGTAGCAAGATGGTGGAACAACATTTTGTGGCACTTTGTCTTCTTACTGAGACAATGAGGACTCGTCGCAGCTTTGTCTCGGTCAGTCAGAACCTGTCAGGAGTCTGTGGATCCACATGCTGCAAATGAAGCACGTTGCTAACACGCAAACACTGCAACACAGATGAGCTCTCACGTTCGCATTCATATGCTAAAAATGAACACTCATGGTCCTCTGCATGTATTTTTAGTCGGCTGCTTGAGCTCCAAGCATCCCTCACATGTCCGACGTTATTTTCTGTCTCAACCAGCTCAGACTTCAGCCCAAGACCACACGCACACGCTCACACACACACAGACACAACACATGTAACTCTCTGAATACATTTAGAGTGACCGTTCAGAAGTATTTACATACATATAAATGCAAGCTCCATACACAGATCAGCCATAACATTATGACCAGTGACCAGTGAAGTGAACAAGAGTGATTACCTGGTTACCATGGTTACCTGTCAGTGGTGGATCAGGCAGCAGCTGAACATTTAGACCTGAAGTTGATGTGTTGAAGCAGGACCAGCAGACCGGTCAGGGTGTCCATGCTGACCCCTGTCCACCAACAAAAGCTCCTACAGTGGACACATGATGCCTCTTACTTGAGGAAGACACAGCACCAGGATGCATTATAGGAAGAAGAGCAGCTGGTGGAGCAGTGTGATGCTGTGGTCAATGTCCTGCTGGGAAACCTTGGGTCCATTCATGTGGATGTTGCTTTGACTCGTCCCACCTCCCTAAACATGGTTCAGACCAAGTCCCCCCCTTCATGGAAACAGTCTTCCCTAATGGCAGTGGCCTCTTTCAGCAGGATAATGCTCCCTGTCACTGCAACGATGGTTCAGGAGCTTTGAGGAACAACAACCAGTTCAAGGTGTTGACTTGGCTCCAAATCCCCCAGATCTCAGTCCAGTCCAGCATCTGTGGGATGAGCTGGACCAACAAGTCTGATCCATGGAGGCTCCACCTCACAACTTCAGGACTTAAAGGATCTGCTGCTAAGGTCTGGGTCCAGATACCACAGCTCAGCTTCAGAGGTCTAGAGGAGTCCAGGCCTCCAGGGTCAGGACCTGCACCATATGAGGCAGGTGGTCATTGAAAATTACCTTCACATTATTTCTAGAATGAGCGAATTTAATTGTTCTGCTCTTCTTAGGCTAAAATGTAATTATGGTTTGCTTGATGATTAAAATATTCAATATACAGATATGGAAGTTTACACAGAAAAGTTGTGTGTCTGTGCAGGGTCACACAGGATGCCTGGTAAAATACAGGCAACCAGAGGTGAGTCTGTTTCATACACATGTGATTTACAGAGACACAAAGGTCACACACGACTGCACTAAGACGCTGTGTTGGTTGTTCATGTGTGAAACTACACACAGATACAGGCAGAGTTTGGCTGCTGCTGTTCCCACTGGCAGCCATGTTGGCTCCACAGTCACGGTGGTCGTGGTTGTTGCCATAGTAACTGATGCTGATCTGCTGAGCGTCCTGGCTCCACTGTGGCAGGACGCTGTGACATATTTGCAGCCGTAGCAGCAGAATGAGATAAAAAGAGCAGCTGCTTCGTCTGTGAAATCTGTGAACACTGAGGACAGGAAGTGATTTCACCTCTGAAAACATGGACAAGAGGAAGAATGAAACGTGTTTTCACTCTGACCCAGTGTGTGATGTCACCACAGGAAAAGTTTCAGTGTGATTTGCTGAGTTTTGGCTGTGGCTCAGGGGTCTTTTGTGTACGTCCTCCAAAGCTTCATATTTCTTTAAATAAAACAACACAAAGACTCTGTTAACAGAAAATGCTGCCATAGAAACATCGCTCTCCTTCTGTCCATGAGGCATCCATCTCTCTTCTGTGCTGCTTTGCTCAAATCAGATCTTTCCTGACTCAGCTCTTGGTCCAGACCTTGGTCGTCACTGTAAAGCTCTGACAGGTCTCCCCTCACAGATGGCTTTGAACGCAGCAGTAGTCAGTCTGGGCTTCAACAGACCATGAACTACCCATGGTCCCTCCCTTCAGGGTGACCTCTGGGTCTGCACCATCTACTTGATCTCAGTCATACAGACGTGTTCTTCTTCATCTAAGGAACTGACATCCCTGCAAACGAGACCATCTCAGTGCAGACTGTTCTGGTCTGTGGTTCCCTGAGGATGGATCTATGAGAGCAGGGGCGTCACTTCTCTACCTGATCTCCTTCACTTTTTACACAGATGCACTGTGAAGTGTCGCGTGTGAACACAACACCCAGAGGGTGGCAGTAGTGAGGTCAACTGCCAAAAAACAAAAACAACATTAAATTAAAAAATAAAAAAAGTTTGTGTTGGTTTTACTGTGACACAGTGTTTTATGGCCCCAGGCTCCATAAGACATCAGCTACGTATGGGATGTCATTTTATTCAATGTCAATAAATAAATGCAGCTATGAAATAAATCCTGAGATAAATATTTTGGACAATAAATGTAGAAACATATAAATAAAACTGAGTAAACAAATAGATTTTTATTTTATTTCCAATGAGCACATTTATTTCCAAGCTCTTTTTCATTTCTTTTATATTCTTTTATATTCAAATGTGTTTATTGCACTGTTACAGACCAACAGAACTGAATCAAGCTGCTAAGCTACGCTAACTAGCTACAGGTGCAGCACCAGCTACATGAATACGTTTTAAAAATACATTCATCTGCAGCGTCTTGCTCAGAGGCTCTGGCACAAAGAGAAGCTCCAACCTGCAGATGTTAGATTTTATACCTTTATTATTTTGATAGGACAGCGTAGAGAGACAGGAAGTGGGACAGAGAGAAGGGGAATGGCATGGTTGGTCAGGAACTGAACTGGGGACTCTGGGAATATTTAATTATAATGTAATGCCTGCAACATTGTTCTGCATCTTCTGCACTGTAACATGAAGTCGTGTCATTTCAGATCTGCTGCTGCAGAGAGAAGCACAGTAAGAGCTCAGTGATGACGCTGGAGAAGCTGATGTGAGTCTGTGTTCATCATGTTTTTTTCCTGGCTGAAGAACCTCGGGGTTAAAAGGAGTGAACCTCCTTCTCTTAGTAGCATGATGGTAACAGCAGAGGGCATCGTGCTACAATAGTAGAGCCTCAGCTCCGTTTACACTCAGGAAACAGGAGCAGAGATTAAAAGATTTAAAGCTCATTGTTGTTGAGGAGGTGGAGGAGCTAAAGATGGAGGAACAGACGAGTTCAAGCTGATTTATTATGTTCTAAGATATAAGATGTTCAAGAGTCTCTGCGTCTTCAGTTGTTGACAGACTGTCACACAGACTCTTTCCTGTAGCTCTAATCCAGATTGTTCTGCTTATGTTATTATTCATTGTTTCATATGTGTGAATCAGAATCTGTTTTATTGGACAAGTAAATATAGTAGTTTATAATAGTTTATCTTTGTAGTACTGACACAGTAAACAACAAAATGAACAAATTGCATTTCTAATCACGTACATTAAAGCATTTCTGTGTCTGAAGCCTCGGTCTAAGGTCCCATTGGTTCTAGTGATCAAATGGCTGCTCCTCGTACCCGAAGCCTCTGGTGGGGCAGAACTGAAACTCTCCTTCATGGACAAGAGCTAAGATTTGGCCCAAAAGTCACTTTATCTGGTATTAAGTGCTTTATGATAGAAGATGTTTCCAAAGAGTTTGAAAAGTTGCTAAATCTAGTGACAATGTTGGCGTCAACAATTAACACCTAATTAACATACAGACAGAAATAAATAGAAATATATAGATAAATAAATGTAGAAAAAATTATTTCTAAAAAATATTTTGAATTAATTTATGTTTGTAATTATTTTTTTCTGTATTTATTCACATACACTTAGTTATAGGTAGTTCAGAAATAGAAATGATCACTGAATCTTTATTACAGTGTGAGGAGATTGTTCAGATGGTTAAGCTGTGTCCCAGGTTCTTGTGAAGACGGTGACATTGTGCCACAGTGGGATCATCTCCATGAAGAAACCACAGCACAGACCTGCACTCGAACTTTCTAACTGCAGCTCGAACATCCTGAAGCATGAACAAACGTCCACGCGTCCTCACAGAGAGAGAGAGAGAAGACACACAGCTGCACAGTCAGCTGTTACAGTGAGTGTGAGGAGGGAGGGAGGGAGGAGGGAGGAGGGAGGATGGAGGAGGGAGGAGGGGAGGAGGAGGGAAGGAGGGAGGGGAGGTGAAGAGGCCTCAGATACACAGGATGCGCCATCTCCTCCTCCTTATCTCTGCCTGCCATGTGTTTGTGTGAGCGTGTGTGTGTGTGTGTGTGTGTGTGTGTGTGTGTGTGTG
>JANJOY010004601.1:0-12554 GCA_038496675.1 Rachycentron canadum
ACGGGTACTGGGTCGGAACCAGACCACCACAGACAGGTACCTGAGACGCAGACAGGTACTGGGTCTGGACTACATTTCCCAGCATACCTCAGCCACTGTGGTGACAACATCACCTCCCTCCTGGTCAGAGCGAGCACACAGATCCCCGCCCACAGGACCACCGACAGGCCGGCCAGCCAATCACAGGCGACGCCGCCCCAGCCCGGCGGCCAGGTCAGCAGAGAGATGAGGAGTCTGGTGAGGACGTCGATGACGTTGGTGACGACCAGCGACGTTCTTCTCTGACCAGAGGAAAACTGCTGGTACAGCTCCTCCAGGTCTGAGGATCTGGTGAGTTCAACGAAATGATGTTAATGTGTGTTCATTTATCACAACGCTACAATTTTCAGATTAAAATTGTTGAGGTTTAATTTTAGAAATGAAAAATTAAGTAAATTAAATAAACCTTCAGGATTAAAATCTGTTGTAATAAAATCTTTCTTCAGTCATGAAAACATAAAAGGTGAAGGAAAAGGTCATGTGACTCCATGTGATGCTGTTAGTGAGTCTTTACTTGAAGGTGTGCTGCAGAGCGGGAATGAAGACGCCTCGTACTGTCGACCCCACCGACACAAAGAAATCGGCGTCGCCCAGAGAGTTGCATTTTGTCTCTGTTGCAGCAGTGATCCTCGGGGTCGATGGGTGGATACGAGCAGCTGACGAGCGCCGCTTCTGCCACAGCGTTCCAGAAGACGCCTTGTTACGGATCTGCCTGAAAGACAAGAGTCAGGGAAAACTCTGGGCTCATTTACATACGTTTATACCTGTTGATGACATCACTGACCTGTTGATGTCATCACTGACCTGCTGATGACTTCACTGACCTGTTGATGTCATCACTGACCTGTTGATGACTTCCTGACCTGTTGATGACATCACTGACCTGTTGATGTCATCACTGACCTGTTGATGACTTCATTGACCTGTTGATGTCATCACTGACCTGCTGATGACTTCACTGACCTGTTGATGTCATCACTGACCTGCTGATGACTTCACTGACCTGCTGATGACTTCACTGACCTGTTGATGACTTCCTGACCTGTTGATGACCTCACTGACCTGTTGATGTCGGCGATGTAGGCGTCGGTGACAGTGATGCGGTGCCTCCCCCTCTCCAGGCCTCCAGCGAGCCTCAGTGAGTACAGGTTGTGTTGGTCGATGATGTTTCTGACGGCATTCTGCCACAACAGCTGTTTCCTCTGCAGATTGGGGGCGGGGCTTATGTTAGTGCTGAAGGTGATGTCATTGGTCTGCCTCGGTGCCTCGCAGTTGCCGTTCTCCACCACGCCACAGTCCATGTCCATGGTTACAGTGAGCGAGGAGCTGGTCTCTGTGACCTGATTGGTGCAGGGAGGTAAACAACAACAACCCTGTGATACCTGTGGAGCTGCTGG
Source organism: Rachycentron canadum (assembly GCA_038496675.1). Lineage (NCBI taxonomy): Eukaryota > Metazoa > Chordata > Actinopteri > Carangiformes > Rachycentridae > Rachycentron > Rachycentron canadum. The sequence continues at coordinate 1,437 of JANJOY010004601.1, forward strand.
CTCTGAGATCACAGACTGTTCCTCAGGTCGTGTTGTCAACGACCTGGATGTTCAGGTGATCAGATTGTCTCTGGGCCAGAAAACTAAAGGACTCAGTCGGCCCAGTTGGTCTGGACACGTGGTCTCGGCCTGGGTCAGGTCCAGGTTTCAGGGCTAAAACAATCAGATTACAGTCACCTGGTGGATCCTGAAGATCCTGACGCCAGCAGAGGAGCCGTCAGCTGACCAACTCACCTGGACCGTCCTCGGCTCGGGTCTCAGGTTTCATGTCATGGTTTGTGATTAATCTGCTGTTCTCACCTGCTGCAGCTGTGAAGTGTAATCGGTCCAGATGAAGAGGAATCGAACAGCGGCTTCATGCCTTCATCAGCGATGATGATGATTCCGGTCCTTCCTCCTTTCTAATTCTAATTCCCTTCATTTCCTGTTTGTTTTCCACATCTCTAACAAACACGTCCAGCTTCATTCTTCATGTTTTTATTGCTCTGCATGAATCCTCCTTCAATCCCACGTAAAGATTCTTTAGCTGTTAATGTTCCTGGAGCCTCACAGGGACCATCAGTCATTTGTCCTGAGTCTTTAAATCCACTTTTTGTCTAGTTCTCAAATCTTCTGTTTCCATGTATTTCACCACATCTCCTTATGAGACCTGCAAAAAAAACAGCAGAGAAAACTAAAACAATAATAAAGATTCAGAGTTAAAACAGGAGCTTTACGTCTGAACATGTGTTTCATTTACCTTCATGGTGTGAAAAGTCAAAGTGAAACAAACAGGGAGGCTGAAGTTTGTCCACAATCCTCAACAAAGATGTGAGAGCAGAGAAAGAGGAGAGAACAGACGGAGGTGGACGGAGGTGGAGAGGCTTTGTGTCAGACCAGCAGATGTCAGAGTGTCAGCTAATCTCTGAAACAGAGACAAATGGCTGCTCATTAACAGCTCAGATTAGCTGTGTGTGCGTTCAGGTGCATGATGGGATTGGCAGACCTCCAACCGGGTCAGGTTGTGTAGAAGTGTGTAGTTTAGTTTGTACAGTAGAAACTCGCTGACCTCGTGATGTTAAACAACCTGAAAATACACAAAACATCACAAACCCAATTAGGAGGAGGATGAAATTACACAAAGAAACAGGAAGTAAATCAAATTTTTAAAAAGATAAAATATTCCAGCAGTTGTCCCCCCTTTAGACAGATGTCCTCACTTTAGACAGATGTCCCCGCTTTAGACAGATGTCCTCACTTTAGACAGATGTCCTCACTACACAACGTCCCCATGTTACAAAGATACAGATGTTAAAAAAGTGTCTGCACCTTAACATTTACACCAATGTCCCCACTTTGATACAATGTCCCCATTTTAGCTAGATGTCCCCTTTAGACAGATGTCCCCTTTAGACAGATGTCCCCTTTAGACAGATGTCCTCACTTTGGACAGATGTCCTCACTTTGGACAGATGTCCCCCCTTTAGACAGATGTCCCCCCTTTAGACAGATGTCCTCACTTTGGACAGATGTCCCCCCTTTAGACAGATGTCCCCACTTTAGACAGATGTCCCCACTTTGTTACAATGTCCCACACTTTATAAAGAGACTTTCAGGTCTGAATAAAGTCACACACCCTCAGGCTGCAGGGAGAGATGAGTTTTGTCTTTTTATTATTTCAAAAACAATCCAGTAAAACGTGCACTTACATGAACCACAATGAGACTGTAACACACACACACACACACACACACACACACACACAATATTGCCTTTAAGAGTTGAACTGTCGACATGTGACCACGACTGCGTCGCCATAATGTGAGCAAAATGAAAAAACATTTTTGTTTCACGTTGTCCTTCTGCGTTGTTGTGTACATGTGACCTTAAAGACGGTCTAAAGGCGACAGGAAACGCATCATCAGCTCATCAGGTGATTAAAGCGTGACTTGTCACAGTCATGAGGTATGAAGTTCAGTCTGTGACGAAGTAACGTATTAATAACTTTAAACACACACACATTATGTGTCTGTTTATCCATCAGACAGTTCATCATAAATAAAGGACGTGTTTATCACAACAGATAAAATGAACTTCAGTCACATCTTTGACGCTTTAACAACTGTTTGTTCCACTTGTCAATTTTTATTTTTAATCAATTTTAGAATAAATCCACTTCTATCAAAAGAATAGTAGCATTACTACGTTTTAGTAACTGTGTTCCATTAACTTATACATTTATTTCTAATTTTTTATTCAATTTCATTTGGAGGGTGATTATTTTAAATTTTGTTGTTATTCTTTTAATTCTGTGTTTTTTTCTAGTTCAAACTAAAACTTGAAAAATGATAAAAATCTGATTAAAGTGAGGAGTGGAAACTGTTTATTAATTCATTCCTGTGGAGACACATGTAAAAGTATAAAACTATGGTCACATCCAGCTGTTTGTTCTTTACAGTATGAAACAAACAAGAAAAAAAGATATGGGTCAACGGACTCATTTCTTTCCTTTAGTTCAATATCCCGATAAAAAACATCCCATAATATTAACCATGTAAACTTGTTCAGGTGAGGTCGTCGTGGAAGACAAAACACTGTTTAACAGGAGGTGAAGGAACAGACCTGCTGCTTATTTACAGTTTTTCAGATGTGGAAATGATGTTTTTTTATATTTCAGGGAAAATAAAGGAAATATTCTGTATCATAATGGAACAAGTTCTATTCCAGGGAACAAAAAAAATACATAAAGATACAGCTCAACTTGAATAAATTAGTATTTTGATGGAAAAGTTAATTATTTCAGGGCAAATAATAATTTAGTTTTTTCAGGTAAAACTTTGTATGAGTGTATAAATTATTATAATAAGAATAAGATAAAAGGATAATAATGAATTAGGAAATGAGCGAGTTCCTTCAGGGAAAAGACAAAAGGGAAAGTTTGGGGTCACAATTTTAAAACATTATATTTATAATTTAACAGAAAATTATAATTTGAGACATAACATTTCGATCTGATTTGAAGGACTAAGACAAGAGAACAATTAGTAATTTAACAGAACTAACAGATATATATGAACATAAGGAGGAAATTATGAATCTGAAAGACACAGATATAAGAGCACAAACGTCAGGAGGCACAGGCGTCACTTCAGGGAACAGACACAAGTTCGTCATTTAAGTTGAGAAATTAAAAATGTGACAACAGCAGATGACTGGTTCCTACCCTGAAGTTGGTAGTTTGATGCCCACAGATCTTTCTCTTGGCTTTAGACTGGTTTGGCCACAGCTGCATCGACCAATCACCATCCAGGAACTGGTGATGTCATCAGTGGAGAACAGTTTGTGTAGGGAGGTTTTGGCCACGTGTGAAATATAAAAGTTCAACAGTGGATATGTTTTTTGACCACATCACACCTTTGACTGATTTGGCAGCCGGGCTGAGTGAGTTTGTGAGAGCGTCGACTGAGATGAGTCAGTTCAGCTTCAGGGATCAAATTCATCACTTTAAAGGCCGTGAAATGTGGATTTAAAGTCACAGGAGTGGGAAGCTCAAACACTGACCTCTGACATCTTCAACATCAACAACAACAGTGAAGACAAACCTGAACCTGGCCCCACACACACACACACTTAACTCAAAGCACATGGAGGAAAATGAAGGCCACTGGGAAATGGAGAAGGAAACATTTCAGAGTCTATCAGAAATATACAGTTGCAATGTTTTTACAATTTATTGTTTAATTAAAAGTGTTTTTATATTAAATTTTGATGTCAACTTCAACCCTCTGAGAGCCACATTAAGTGTTTTCTGTTATGTGACTCAGTAAAGACTCTGTTCACTGTAATAGGGGATAGTAGCTCAGAGAACAAGAGGAAACTAAAAACACAGTGAATTTCTCCTTATTTTCTAGATAAAAACACTGTAAACCAGAATAACCAAAGAAAACTTCAACACAGAAAGTTCCACACATGTGTTTGTTTTGTTCTAGAGCTGATTTGAAGTTTCTCTCTTTATCTGATCTGAGTTCTGCTCATTCTTTGGAGCAGTAATGATGAAAAATCAGCTCCAAAGCCTCTAATGCTCTAAATATCTTATTGTCCATGTCTCTCTGTCTTTATTCTGTCACTACAATAAACTCAGAGCAACTTCTCCTCACTCTGAGATCAGAAAAATACAGGATTGATCCCATTGACTTTGGCTACAAGCAGCTGACAGCTAGGCCTCTGAAGGAGACACTCTGATTGGCTGTGACATCACCCACTGGAGCCAATAGGAGTGTCCCGTGTAGAGACGTGACTCTAGACGTCTCTATCAAAGATGGAGGATGAGAATGGATGGATAAACACACAGAAGTAAAGCAGCAATGCTCCAGTCAAAGGCTCAGAGGGTTAAGTTCTGAATTACAGTTTCTCAACTTTTTCAGAAGAGTTTTGAAATTTTAACATAAAAAAATTATTTTAACAATTTAAGACTCACACATTCATGTTTCGTGGCCCTCATCATCTTCCACACACTCACTCTCATTGACACACACACTCTGGTTTGGAGATAAAATGTAGTAAATAAGTTAAAACTGGTCGTTGGCATTCAGCACTGTGGCAAGCAACATGGCACACAAGACCTGTACTAAATAAATAAAGATAAATAAACACTGTTGGTTCGGCTGCGACTTCAGTCCACGTCTGAGGTCCGACCTCTGACCTCTGAGAGGTTCAGGTGTGTGTCGGTGTGTTATTTAATGTTCTTCAGCAGTGAGGTGCGGGCGTTCACCACAGCCTTGAAGGCGTCTTCGCTGCCGGGCGCCACGCATTTATCTGGGTGCAGCAGGACCGCCAACTTCCTGTACGCCTTGTTCACCTCCTCCCTGGAAACAAAGAGGCAGGAACCAGAGTCAGATCCACAACTGAGGAGCAGTGACGACTGAAAATCGTTATAATCCTCACATTCACAGAAAAGGTGAATTCATCAACGTGATCAATGTAAATATATAATTATGTTGTGTTGATGTTTACTGACATACATCATTCATTTTTATTAAAGCACGTTCATAATGTTATTTCAGTCATTTACTTTTATTTTTAAATCTTTGAAATCTATTAGCATAAGAATTATTTTTTTATTCAGAGTAACTTTCAGTGTTTGTCAATATATGAATCTTTTGTCTTTATTTATGTTCATATTTTGAGTTTCAGTTTGTTTTGAGTTAGTTTTCAGTTGATCTTTTTAGATGTTGTTCATAGTCTGTTTTTGACACATTCATAGTTTGTTTCTACAAATCTTGGCTCCTGAGAAACAACAGATCTTTGTACTGTTTAATGTCTTAAATCCAGGGGAAATCATGAAAATTTATTTGGATAAACTTATATTTTATTGACACTAGAAGATCAACACAAAAACCAAAAATACATCGTAAGAGTAAAACAGTTCTGATCCAGACCAACACCTCATGTCGTCCACTCACCGCGTGGCCCCAGGTTTGACGCCCAACATATCCCACGAGTCCTTGCTGTTTCGGATGCGTCGGATGGTGTCAGCCTGCTCTTTGGTGAAGCCAACACTGACCTCCGACACTGGACGCTTCCCGCCATTTTCACACATGTCGGTGATGGATGAGAAGAATGCCTGAGTGGACACACACACACACATGCTCCACAGTCTTTGTATCAAAAACAACAACAACAACAATGTGAGTTTCCGTGTGCGTTAGAACCTGGAACATCTCGTTGATGCCTTCTCCGCTTTGTGCTGACGTCTCAAAGTAATGAAAGCCTCTGGACTCCGCCCACAGACGGCCCTCCCCCTCATCTACCACCCGTCGCTTTGTTAGGTCCACCTGCACACATGGATCGTCAATTTATTAACAATTGATTCATCAATCAACAGAAAAATTAACCAGCAAACAGCAATCTTTTTCTTTTTTTGCCAAACCTCCATTTCCTCCAGGGTCCAGCTCCTTTTCCTTCTTTGATTTGACAGTAAATGACATGTTTGTGGGTTTCACACCGTTCGTATGGACATGGACATTTTCAGGACCTGAGAGTGAAGAGTCTGACCTTGTTGGCACAGACGACGAACACGATGCTGTCCATGTTCGCCTGAGAGCCCATTTCTTGTTTCATCTCCCCCAGCCAGCTGTCGAGGGCATCAAAACTCTCCCTGAGGCCGACATCGTAAACCAGCAGCACCCCTTGACTGTCCTTATAGAACTCATTACGCACCTGAGAGACAAGACGGAGGGAAACAGAAAAAGGGGGGTGGAGGGAGGAAGGTGGAAGACATTGATAAGTTTCCTGGTTCAACAGCCCCACCGGCTGGTAGGTGTCTGACTTAACATCTCATTACAATCCATGAACTATGACACAGTTTCACTGTGATGATTTTTTCTTAAATATGGTTTAATGTTAATGTTTCAATAAAGGTATTAAAATCTACAGTGAATGTAAAATTAAATGACTTTTTGTGACTCACTTCATAGAAGAAAGGATGTCCCGCCATGTCAAAGATGTTCACCTTTATTTCTCTGTCACGAACCTGCACTCTGACAACACACACATTACTCATATTACAAAAACCCATGTTCTACTCCAATGTATTAATATTAATAAGGTTCTAAAACTAGATTAAAATAAAATGCACAGGTCACCAGTGGGACGGTGGCATTCAAATTCAGCTCAAATCCAAGAACAAACATATAATAAAAACAATAAAACATACAAAATATGAAGTAATAGATTAGTTGCCCCGTGTATGAACTTACTTGGTGACACCATAGTCAATACCAATAGTGGCCAAATACTTGGGAACAAATCTCTTCTCACAGTAACGTTTGATAATGCAGCTCTGTAGAGGAAAATCATTTATAATGAATGACAGCATATTTCCACACCAGATTCCCTTCAGAAATCTAACAATTTAAAGGCATTTTGCTTATAAGCAAAAAGATAGGAGTGGTTATCCAAGATAATTTGACTATTTCTTATATATATTTAGATAATTTGTTCTTATTAATGAATAATTACATTATTTTGGTTAATTCGGTATAAATATCAAAAGTCAAATTAACATTTATTCGTTACAATATCAATGTTTCAAACCGGTTCAATGCTAGTGGATGTCGCAGTTACTGCTTAATACGAACTGAAAGATTAATGTTAAAAAGACAATTAATGTCTTGATCTTGATGACAGAAACTGGACTCCGAGTTTCACACGAGGTGGCAGTCTTTCAAAACCAGTATTCGTGGATGTTGTGCTCTGAATCAATCAGATGCGTTAAGCAAGGACATTTCAAAGTAATTGAATTTCACTAGATGTCTGGCATCCGAATAAATATCACAAATTACAGCCAATAGACCTGTCAAACCTGATACCAACATCACAAGAAAGGTTTATAATTAAAGAGCAAACACATTTTTCTATCAGTTAAATTATTATTTTGTGAGCTCACTCATAAAAAGATGGTATATATGATGTTTATCTCAGTTATTAGCACTGTATCACTAAAATCTACCGGATTTCATTATGGATTTTGGTCGAAAATAAACTGGCAGTCTCTTACCTTTCCGACTTCGGCATTTCCAAGACTTATTACCTTCACACGCAGTGATTTCTTATTGTCTCGTCTTTTCGGTGCGTTTGTCTCCATTTGAATTTATTCTAAAGTGCCGTTTTTTGCGGTGAAACGGAGAGAGCTGCTAGCGGGGAAACGCAGGAATTGAGCGTTGACAGCTGCTGCTGCGCTGTTGATGATGTTGGTAGCGCAGCTAACAGGGCTAACTAGCCGTTAGCAAACTGGCTGGCAATTATCACGGCCCTTAAACTGAATTAATGTCTGACTAATTAATGACACAGCATTGTTTGACTTTAGCATTAGAGCTAATGTTTTGGTTCAACAGCCATTGTAACACACGGCAGAGAAGCTGCGGGCCCGCTAACCTCATAGCCTAATGCTAACCAGTAGCTTGGGGCTAGCATCAAGTTTGCCGCTCTAACGAAAACACAGGACTTCCGCTTGTTATTTTCAAAATAACAAAAAGTGAAACTCAATTTACTCTGAAAACACCTGACTTTACCTCAAGGTGTTTTGTGTTGTAGATCTATTCATTTGTCCAAAAATAATATAAATTCAACATTTAAAGTAAAAACTACGTAGATTTTAACATGACACTTAAATTACATGATAATCTGAAATATCTGACAAATCCCTTCAATATAAAAATCCCCTCATTACAGTTTTTACCATGTTACTGACCCCATGTAATAAGTGTTTTAATGGGATTCTGAAAGGATTACAACATATTAACATCCACCTTTTTAATTCTTTGAAGAATTTAAAATACCTTCATGTATTGAAGTCCCTTAATTTATCCTTCAATCATCATCATGAGCATACACAGTAAAGAACATTAAGCAGTCTGACTGTTGTGTTTTTATTATATATACTTATTAAAAGTGTACATGATACCTTCAAACCCAAAGTTGTGTTTTTGTTAAATCAGTTTATTAAGTCAGATTAGTTATTATAAGCATAAATGTAAAAGCACAATATATGCAGGACAAATTCTCAGGAATATATAAAAACAAATGATACTGGAAACTTGATCAGAATCACATCTACTGAGCTAAATGAAAACAATTTTAAAATTGAGAGATTTTAGAAAGAAAAGATCAGCAGAGAGAGTTTGGTTGAAGTTCTAGCGTATATAAGCATAATAAAAAAAGGAAAACTCAAAGCCACACCTCTTACTTTTAAATTTATCATAAAGTCATTAAGCTGCAATAAACCAGATTTGGATGTACGGTGGCCCAGATGGTTCTTCCTTCTGTTTTTATCATTATGATCATGACTGTTTATGATTTGAGCTTCATCACCAATGCAGCTAAAATTGTGGAGAAATGAGTGGATTATAATGAGTCATACTGGTTTTTCTGCTTGAATTCATGGTTTTTAAAAGGCTCATATTCTTTTATAAAATATTGGACCCTCTGGGCTTCCATACAGGTGCAGCTTTAAAAGTTTATTCAAACTGAAAGAGGAGTTTAAGATGTAAAAGACAGATTATAATATTCGGTGACACACTGAGCGCCGCGGTCTTCACATGTTGCTTCATCTGCAGATGCAGTTGCCATGACGACCTTTTCTATGTTACATATTATGTACAAAAAAAACCTAAATCTACCAAACTAGTCTTAGTCTCTAGCTTCCCCCTAAAGTCAAAGCACCTGCGATTCTTTGAAGCATTAAAAGTGGAACTAATATACGAGTTTTTCATGAAGAGACAGGTCGGCTCTTTAACGTGTCACATTAACATTATGTGTCATGAACTCATTAAAGTGAACCACAAACCTCGTGTTGACACATACTGACTGATGCACTTCAGCTCTGACAGAAGAGAGGTTCAGTGAGGATGAAGCCTCAGATAAATAAGACACATGCACGAGAGAGGAAATAGAAAAGATTTATCAGATTTTTCTGCCAAATTTTAAATTTTTACCGGATAATTTTACTTCAGAAAATCCTTCGAATGAATCAAGATGAATTTTCAAAGTCCAACTAAGATCAGGGCTTAATACCTCAAACATCATGAAAAATGAACCTAAACCAACGAAAACCTGTTCAGAAACAAACTAAGCTGTGAAATCAAAGTCAAACCGTCATCAAACAAGAACTTGAGCCACGTCAGTGTGAAGTGGACAGGAAGTGAAGTGGCGAGTTAGCGAGCAGGAAGCTGCTGCATCTGCAGGGAGTCGTAGGTGTCTCTGGTGGCCGAGCTCAGACCCTGAGGAGATGGAGAACAGTCAGTCAGTCAGTCAGTCAGTCAGTCAGTCAATATGATTGATTGAATCCTCACCTGATAAACCTGCTCGTTCTTTCTCTGACGCTGCAGGAAAAACAAAGAGTAAACAGAGAAAAGATTTGAATGATAATTAAACTGAAGCAGTTTCTGGGTTTTGATCTTCTGTTTCAGCTTCTGTTCATCAGAATAACTCACCTCTTTTTTCACAGGAAGCTCTTTATATTCTCCTTCTGTGCGTTTGGTCAAACCCTGGAGGAAGAAACATAAAAATCCTATCATGAAGCTCAGGTGCTGTTTTCAACAGGATGTTTGTCAGTTCAGTCAGAGACGTCTGTTACCGTGTAGGTGGAGCTGTCGTCCATCCTTCGGTTCTGGAACAACAAGGAACACAGTTAGAGCTTCAACAAACACTCAGGGTTTTACAGGGAAAATAACAGTTTAATGTCCCATCATGCTTTGGTACATTAACAGTCAGGGTCCTGATACTGTCTTCATCATCATCATCATCATCATGGATTGAAGAGTCAGACTCACTCTTCCTCTCTCAGGGTCTCTCATCAGCGGAGCATAACCACCGGTGTCCTGACCCTTCAGGTCCTGAGCAACACAAACACACACACAGTTTACACTGAGGATCATGAGACGAAAGACCTGGAGACACCAGGTCCAGGTCCAGGTCCAGGTCCAGGAGTCAGTGATGAGTTCAGGGACATAAACTGTGTTTGTTGTGTCAGTGTCAGTCACTCACGCTATAAATAGCTTCGTCCGACGACTTCGCCTTCGTTTTAAAGAACTGAAGAGAGAAAACGATCAGATGAACACACACAGTAACACAACAAACACACACTGGAATGAACTCTAATTACAACAAGAACTAAAACTTCTATCAGATCATTTTCAATATCCTGATAAATCATCATCACAGTTACATTAACACGAATGTTACGACGTGACAACAGGAAGTGCACCGACCCGCTCCTTGATGAACATGCCGGTGATGATGAGTCCGTACAGGCCGAGGAATCCGTCCAGGATGTAACACAACTGAGGGTCGTACATCGCCCACGCTGCCTCTGTGGAGGTCAGAGGTCAAAGGTCACACGCTGTTTGGACGGCTCAGAGGGCAGAGCTGAACTGGCTCCGGGCCCCGCCCGATGTGTGTGTTTTCAAGTGTGTGTTGTTGTGTTGCTGTGGGAGCTGAGATGTGTGTGAATGTAGTTCAGTGGTTTCCTCAGCTGCTGCCGAGCTCTCGCTGAGGCTCCATTAACACAGGTGTATGTTCGCGTGTGGTTGTTTGTGTGTGTGTGTGTGTGTGTGTGTGTGTGTGTGTGTGTGTGTGTGT
>JANJOY010004713.1:0-10945 GCA_038496675.1 Rachycentron canadum
CACACACACACACACACACACACACACACACACACACACACACACACTCAATAAATCTGGGCAAATGTATTACATGTGATGACTAGAAATAACTGGGTCTGAGGCTTAACCCTCACAGAGCCAATGACATGTCGATGTGTCAAAACTATCCTAAGATGCTTAAAGAGCATTTACTATTTACAACAGGCAAACACCCTACAATGCATTCATTTACTGTGCCAAAAGCAATATAATTTCTAGATAAAAAAAAAAAAAAACTGAGGCTGACATTTATAATTAACTGTATATTCAAGAGGACCTGTTTAATTTTCCTGGTCTTTGGTGGCTCTGGATGCTTCTCTAATTGCAAGGAAGGGGGGTGGGGGGGGGGGTGAAATTAAAAATCACAGCTTGTCTCCTCAACCTTCACATAGTACGGGTGAACTGGTGTGCATATGTTTGGATGAAAAGAATGTGTATACGTGGGGGAGAATGAAAGAAAGAGACAGACAGAAAGACACAGAGGGGGTGTTTTAATGCTGCTGCATGTACGTTTGCACTTTGTATAGTTCAGTTTCCAGCCAAGTATTTTAATTCGAATTATGAAAATTACTGAGCTAGAAAAGATGAATAGAAGCAGCAAACTTTGAGCAAATTTACCCATATTGGCAAAAAAAAAAAAAGAAAAAGTTTTTACATGTACTTTTTTAATGATGTTTTAACTCAGTTTGAGAACGCTGGTGTGTCAGTACAAAAAGAGTTGAAATGTGAGAATACTGTAGAAAAACCTGTCCATCTTGACCTCCATGTCATACCTGCAGCTGCTTGTGGAGGTGGAAAATTGCCTTTGCATGGCATCATGAAACACACTAGACATTAGTTGACACTGAAAAAAAAAAACAGCTTCCCTAATGCTAATCAAGTCTTGAAGGAATCTCATTTTTTACCCTCTGATTTTCATCTTTATCCCAGTTGATGGAAATTCATTTAATTCACATTTAATTTTGTGTGACATTTCAAAAGTTTGCATGAAATTTGCTTGACAGTTGGAGGGAAATCAAGCTTGTGCGTGTGATGTATAGCAAGTGTTAATATGCGCTTGTGGGTGAATGAGAAAGAAACAGTAGTAAACCAGTTTGTGACTGAGTGAATGAGACTAATCCAAAGAAGAGACACAGACCTGATTTATAGCCCAGCGCCTTTCACACAGATAAACTGAGACATTCTATTCAGCTTCTTTACTGATATCCGTAAGTGTGTGCAACTGTGTATGTGAGTGTGTGTCCAGTGGACAGTGAAGAGAATAGCCCTGTGTAAATGAACTGTCTATATCCTTCTTTCCAATTCTGCTTGTATGTTTGTGTGTGTGTGGGTGTGTGTGGGTGTGTGTGTAGACTGTCCATGTTGGATCGATGTGTGTAATGATTCACACTAGAGATTAAGAGGTGCTATTACACACCTGACCTGTTAAACAACACCTCTCTCTTTCTCTCTGTCTGTCTCTCTTCCTCTCCTCCACCTTTTTCTGTCTCAAACATGCAGTTAATGCCATTTCCTTTTCACTGACACAACACTACATTAAAACTTCAACAAGTGCCAGCTTTCGTCGTACCCCGTCAATCAGCGGGCCATTCCACAAACTAACAAAAGTCAGGTGAGCTGTTCCCCAGGCCCTGGAGTTTTGGAGAACTGAGGGGGCTGAGGAGTACTTTTGATTCGTCTCTCCTTTGGTGATTTGTTGACTCTTGTGAAGTTCAACACAGTAAAAAAATGTCAGCTTTTCCTCAGAATATTCCTCTGTGTTTTTCCCCCCACATTGTTTTATCACAGCGGGCCATTTCCCTATGCTGTCATGGAGAGATCAGCACGGCTGTATTGATATACATCCCTCTCTCAGTTTCATGAAAGGGAAATCATTTACCAGTGGAAAGAAACGTCACTGCTGTTTCCCGATACAATTTGTCCCCCCTTCCCCACACCCAGCACACACACCCCCACCCTGCTGCCGACTTTTCACTTTTATCGTAGGAAGAGGAAATGGATGCCTCTGTGTGCCTGTGTGTAAGTGCGTGTGCGCGTTTGAAGTTGGACGCATGAAAGCTTCCTCTTCTGTGTGAGCTCAACAGCAGGTGGGCCTGTGTGTGGGTGTGTGTTTCTATCTGTTGGGTAAAAGGACTGTCAGGACTGTATATATATGTATGTATGTGTGTGTGTGTGTGTTTGCGTGCGTGCTCTTACTTGTTGATTTAGCATTCCGATGGCCTCCAGGTTGCTTCGCAGTCTGGTCTGCATTTCCTCGATTTTGCTGAGGTTGAGAGCCACACAACTCTGATTTTCCTTGCTGTAACACAATATCCATATGAGGACAAACAAACACGTATCAGAAACTAACTTTGACATATTTAAATCCTAGTATCTGAGGTACTGTATGAAAAGAGCATGAGAAAAACATGACGTTGTGATGTTGCTTAAAACTGGCTCATTTGCCATTTACCGTAAAAGGCATATTAAATATACACTTCTTCATCTTCTACCATAGTAAACTTTTAAACTCCAGTATTTTTGTACAGTGATTTGTATTTTTCTTGCAAAACCGTTTCAGTCAAATGTCCCCTGAAATCTGGGGCATAAAGAAGTTGGCGTACATCATCTTCATTATAATCATCTTCATTTTAACTTATTACTAAACAAGGAGATGGGTGAGCAAATGGGTTCCAGGAATCATTAAATTATATATGAAAGCGCATATAAAACTAGAAAAAAAAAAAAAAAATACAAAAACAACACAACGCCACCGCAGCCAGGGAACATTAAGAGTACAAGAAGCCATTTAAGATTTTAACTGTTTATTAAAAATGTTTGGGAAATGACAAACAAATGTTAGGGTCTGCTATCTTCAGACCCAGGCCTGACTAAGGAATGTCTATTAAATTAACGACGGTGGATAATGGTGCTCTGTACGGGCTGAAGAGCTTGCTGCCCCCGCTTTACGCTCTTTCTTTCATGCCCCACTGAACCTGTCCAGTTAGCATTCGGAAAAAACCTTCTAAATACTTTATTGAAGACTTCTTAGCCCATTAAAGTACCACTGTACCTCTCCAATGTTAATTTTCTTGTAAAAGAGCAAGCTGGGATTTTCTATCAGAACAACGGATGGAAAGATGGTCCCGTTTTGCTTCAGTTGAGAAGACGCATGCGCTCATCGAAACGCTAATAAATGCATCATAAATGCGGGTGAGCAGAGACACACACACAGACACACACACACACATATACACACACTTTTGCCCCTATTAGCCACAACTTAAAACATTTAAGATCCGAGGAGACACTTGAGGGAGATGCTAATATGTGAACTGACATTTTTGGCTGAAAAGTTTATGAGATTCATTAGTTAAACAATTCTGCGCCCATGTATTGTAACCCTCAACTGAGAGACAATAACAACAGCATAAACAATAGTGACAATAACACCACTGCTTAAAAATGCTCCCCACTCTACTATCCCCATGTCTTGACTGGGATTTTTCTCTTGGTTTTATAGTGGATCAGTTATGGTGTATTGATACTTGTTTCAGAGATACGGTTTTTCAATAAAAAAAAATGATGCAATGTTGCATTACAACACAGCAAAAACAAAGAATAAAACCATTTTCCAAGCAATAAAAGAAGAAAAACAAACCCAAAGTAGTCAAGTCCTGATGTGTAGCCTCATATTTGTTCATGTGCAGCACTAAACCTTTCAAGGAAAATGTATAATCCAGTGGCTGTTTAGTCAAATCTGTCATTCAACAATCACTTTTAATGATACAACAAAATACCAAGATATATGAAACTCTTGTATATATACTGTATATTTCTGATTTATATTAACAAAGGGAACTCTAACCAGAGAATTCACATGGACAAAAATTCCATACACACATCATGTGGATCACTGCCTTTTAACCAACTAATTGAGCTTGGCCAATGTAAACATTTTTAAAGAAACCTCATTTCCTTCAGATGAAATTCATAAACTGAACATAATTGCAACTGACCCTTACAGATCTTTTAATTTCACACCATAATGATGATACAAAGAACATTAATAAGGAGAAATGCTGAAATTTCCTTTGATCTTTTAAATTGTAAATGCCTTTTAAAAGATGAGCTCCATGAGTTTCCACTGCTGCAGTGAAAGAACGACAGGAGGCATAAACTTTAAGCACAGCCCAACTCCATAAAATCCCAAACGCCACATCTCCACAGATTCTTCACATGATTTAAACTCTTTCCTCGATGGTAATGTGGTCTTCAGCAGATCATGAAGCATCGCCGCTGCTGAGACAACTGTGTGAGATTTATGCACCCGATGTGAGAAGGCAGTGATGCGCCGCGTGCTTGGCTTGACGCCTGTGTAAACATGTGTTCCTGTGTTTACACGCAAACACGGTTGTGTGTAATTAGCAGCCTAACCCAATCAGTGTGTGTATAATTACGGTCATTAGTGTCAAAGCCAAGCTGCCATGCTCTCTAAACTAGGCAATAAACTACACGCTTCCTCTCTTGCTCCAATCTCACTCTCATCTTTCTTATTTACTGCTTTCACATTGCTGTAAATTTTATGCAAGACTTGACACTTCTCCCTCTTATCTCCTCTTTCTGCTTCTCTGTCACTTTAGTTCCCTGTGTTTGTACAAATTCTCGGCTGTGATCTTTGGGTTAGTTAGTGGTGCGACTGATGAAGTCTGATGGTTTATGAGCTCTACCCCCACATGGGTTTCACACAGTCACTGAGTCAAAGCTGTCGGCAACAAACAGCATCAATCTCTGCTTTCATTACTCAGTGCATTTCAGTGTGCACTGGTATGTAAATGTTTGAGATACTTTGAGGTGAAATGACTTTGATAACAAATCATTTCATTAATTTAAGACTGGAGAATAATTGCTGTTAAAAAACAAACATTTACATTTGGATTTCAGAGCAAACCTGCACCAGTGCATTGGTTTCTGTGCTTGGTTGGGTAGCTGCAGGTAACTTGTATCAAGTATGTGTAGCGGGTAAGAAATGTATTTGTACAAATTCACAGGTATGGGCATGGGTAAGATTGATTTAATGCAGGTGGTCAGCTGATGAAAATAAATAAAGCAGTAAACAGAGGTGCATTTTTAACACATCTAATCTTCAACACATCTACATCTAGCTGTCAAGAGTTTTATTTATTTATTTCTTCTTTTTTTTCTTTTTTTTTTAAATTGTGAACACCTTTGCCTGAATACCTCATTTAAGAAGTGCCACTGACTAAAATCAATGGGGCAGTCTTTGAATACAGTTATCTTTGTGTCACTTTGTGTTACAGTAACAAGTAGGTGCTGCACATCTGAATGAGGAACTACATTATGCAAACGGACAGATAAGGGTTAGTTCTGGTACTGAGCTTTGTGGGTCTGGGTTTGCAAATTTGGACCTATGCAGGACTTACAACGCAAACAATGCTTCCTGGCAGGAACAGAAGCCACTTTGTCATTGTCAGAGCTGTTTCTTTTTGGTATTGCTCGTTCTATTAAAGACCTTGTTGTATTATAGACCGCTGGAGGGAAAACAGGGAAGGAAAGGACAGATAATCAGAAGGTGGCATCCATACCCAAACCTTCCTGTTGCAACAAGAAGGTGTGGTGATGTTTTCTCAAATGTCTCAGTTTCTTGTTCAACAGACACTAGTTTTGCATGTCCCAAAAACTGAAAGAAATGTTAAATGTTTAATATAACAGAGGCCTCTTTCTTTTTATGAAATTTCTATCCTCTCCATTGTCCTTTCCTTACCTTTATGTGGCTTTATATTAGTACAAAATGCCATCCACAATGTGAAGCCGTGACACTTCAGCTGCTATGGAACAGCAGGCCACATAATCATAATACATTTCTTTAATAAAGGCATATCTAATGACTTCATGACAAAACCTTCATGCTGTGTTGATTGCTGTCAGTGATAGTGATAGTGGAAAGACACTGCGAAGATATCCCCTTTGCCACCAGTAATGAGATTTATACACTGAATGTATATGGCTGCCATGCAAATATCATGACACTTCTGTTGCCTTATAAATGCACGATTTTCATTCATATGGCATTCTGGGTAGGTGTGTTTGAGGGGGTGCGGTTCAATAAGGAAATGAAATAAATTAGGAATCCTCATAATAAAGAAAATAGGAGAGAGAAAAAGAGAATGGACGGGGAGACACTATGGAAGAGGCTTTCATTCACTGTTTTTATCTCATTCCATGTTATTATATTCACTCAATCAAAACCCCTCTTATGCATACATCTATATGAACTGCCTCTTGCTCTGTCCCTCTCTCGTTCGTTCGCAATTATGAGGAAAAGACAAAGAAAAGCGATTCATCTTTCTGTCGTGGCCCCTTAATGATATCATTAAAATGACTGACAGCTTTGAATAGCATTGGAAGCCTACCCCAGTCAAAACAAATCTGATCCGTTTTGGAAACTGAGTCTGGTGGTTCGTTAGGGGAGGGGTGCAACATGACTGTGTGCATGTGTGTAAAACAGGGTGAGGTGGGGAAGGGGAGGGTGTTGTTAATGAGGCAGACCTTAGGGGGTCACACTCGGGGTATGGGGAGTACTGTTGCAGGCAGGTGCCCCCACAAGCACCCTCACCCACACATATACACCCTCCTTTCTCACTTCCATCCTACACCCAATCCCATCTGTGCCACATTCATTTTCATTGCCTTAATGAACATAATAAATATATCTCCTCTCTATTGATGAATGCTATTTGACAGCCATGGGGGTGGCAAGCAGGAGAGGATGGGCCCTTGATTGGAGTGTAATCATTGTTAAAGGCCCAGCATGAATAACGTATTCAGATTGAAGGAGAGAAATAACACACACACACACACACACACACACACACACACACACACACACACACACACACACACACAGGTGTCTGGGCCCACGGGGTGTTTCATTCACAACTTGGCACTCCTGCTGTTATTATCATCATCAGCTTTGTTCGGGCTAGATTGTGTGTGAAAGAGTGAAACATGGTGGGCAAAGCTTTTGTTGTATGTGAGCGCTTAACTCTGATCAGCTGGTGGATGCACACAAATGCATGCACTTATACTGGTGTGTACAGTCACACACACACACAGACACACACAAACACATGTAGATGACTCACGTTCTCTCATCTTGCCAGACGCCCCGGTCTCGGATCTGGGCCTGCAAACAATTAGAAAATGAAAAACAAACCTGTTTGTGATCGACTCTCTTTTGTCTCTTCCTATTTGTAGTTCATTGCTTTTCCAGTCTGCACTTGTTCACCTTGAAGCGTTCCATGTCTCTCTCCTTTTTCTCCACCACTTCTTTCAGTCGCTTTACCTCCACCTTCAATGTGTCATTAGCCTCCTGAAGATGTCTGACAAAGCAGAGGGAGATACAGAGACAATATTAAAAAGGAAAATATACATAGAGAGGCACCCAGAGAAAGGCAGACACCTATTATCATCAAGAGACTCTTGTTAACATGGCAGGCAAAATATCCTGCCATGCAACTGCAGTGGTGTCTGTGTTTCTCTCTTTTCAGAACAGCCTTTAACTAGCAGTTCAGACATTATCTCACTCACACATAAACACACACACACACACACACACACACACACACACACACACACACACACACACACACACACACACAAACATCATAGTCCATTATAATGAAATACTAGTTCTGCTGCTTCAATTGTCACTTACTCTTGTGGCTATTTATTTCTGCATTTTGTAATACCACCAATTCTCTATTGAAAATTCTTAAGATGTTTATTTTTCTTCTATACAACATGAAATAGCTTTATTTTACAAGAAGAAGAAATTTAGTAGAAATGACTCATTGACGCGATATTGAGGGAAGCGTCAGAGTACGAGAAGGAAACGTTCTGTGAAACACATCATCAGCTTTGTTCGGGTTACAACACACGTAGCCATTGTATTCCAGGTGTATAAAAACTGTTACCATTGCTACAGGTTACCATGACAAAATCATAGGAACAAAACATACACACACACTCACAAACACTCAGTGTAAGGTGAGAGAGAGAGAGAGAGAGAGAGAAAAGGAGGGAGGAAAAAAGCAGACACAGACAGTTGCGGTGCTGTTGGGAGGGGCTGAGGGAGGTATGGCACCGCAGGGGGGCGGGATGACAGGAGATGGCTAGACCGCTTTGATCTCTGGAAAGAGGAATATGTCACGCCCAAGTCTGGGAGTGCACTGTGTGTGTGTCTGTGTG
Organism: Rachycentron canadum; assembly: GCA_038496675.1. Taxonomy (NCBI): domain Eukaryota; kingdom Metazoa; phylum Chordata; class Actinopteri; order Carangiformes; family Rachycentridae; genus Rachycentron; species Rachycentron canadum. The sequence continues at coordinate 8,272 of JANJOY010004713.1, forward strand.
TGTGTGTGGGTGTGTGTGCATATGTCATGATGATGCAAACATGCATAAAGACAGGTCAGGTGCAAATATGTCAGAGAGTCCACCTGAACACATCAACACATATTTCATACATAGAAATGCATATTAACCGGCTCTTTCCTGGTGAGAAAGGTGACCTTGTTTGCAGATGTAACAGTTAGCTGGGTGGCTGTGCTCTTTTTTTCCATCTTTAGCAAACAAATACACTGCACAGGGTTGAGACACTCATAAACAAATACCGATGTACTCGTGTATCTAAGAAGCTCAGTCTGACACAAATACTCACTCTTTCTCTTCAGTAACAATGAACAGCACCTTGTTTTGGGCCTTCATCTGGTCAGTCAGGCCCTTGTTGGAGTCCCTGAAAGAGAACGACAAGGAAAAGAATCAGCCAGTTCAAATGGACAATAAAATTCAGAAGTGATTTAAAATGTTTCTTTGACAGAATGTTGCAGCGTTTATTGTGTTTTTGTATGGAGGGTTATGGCCAACACATGTAAAGTATGAAACATAAATGGACACAATAATGCTGTTATTCTGTATGCAAATGTATGCATGTTGTATTCTTGATGCAAAAAATATTCCCAATTACATTACACACACTATCAACCCAGAGTTACACAAAAATCACTTGCATTTAACTTTTTTATTTATGATTTCTTTATATGCCTATGCAATGAATGAAAACAATCTAAATTCTAATAGAAATAGAGACAGTGATCATACTTTTGTTCAGCAATCCAATGGCTGACATTGGTCATGACCAGCTGGCTCTCATGGCGAAGTTTTGCATTGTCAGACCGGGTCCCCTCCAGCTTTGACTGGAGAGTCTGCATCTGCAGTACAAAGTCATGTGTAAGTAGTCACACTGCAAACAGGTTTGCTGCTTAAAAATATTGCTTTCTTTCAAGGAAAATATTATCATCTTTTAAGTTTATATACACACACACAGTTGAAGGGAGCCAAAGGTGTAAATTAACAAAATGTAAAATAAAACTAACTCTGAGAAGATGGATAAGACAGAAAGCAAAGACAAGGTGACAATAAATGTCAAAAATAAGAGCATTATAGCAATACAAGAGAAAAATTGGTAAATGGAGAATAATGGGGGATGAAAGAGGTGGCATTTGCAGATGCAGGTATAAATAGCAGGGTGCGGTATTAAGCAGCTACAAAGGAGGAAAAACGGAGGATGGGGTGGAGCAGAATTATCCTGAAGACAAGACTGGAGAGAGGAGAAGACCAGTGTGGTGTGAAAACAGGGATGGGATAGCATTGGCCAAACTGCTGACTTTTTCATTCTGCTTATCAGTCAGGACCTTTCCAGACCTAAACTCTGGGGGACCTTGACACATTACCCTTATCGCCATAGAAACACCTTGATATACTATACCATCTTTGCACACAAGACTCAGGCAAACATAAAAAAAGTTTCCAATATGTGGGACATGATTTGAGCATCCAAAAATATCATGTGATTAACCTAAAATGTCAAAATATCAACTCCTGTGTAAGGTGTGTTCATGTCTGTCTCTTTTTAATACCATATTAATACCAAAATATTTTTCCTGTTGATGTGTATCTAGAAAACACCACAGCTCAATGGAAAAAGAAAATAATAATTAAATGGAGTGAGTAGATGATTATGAAAATTTAACTTAATGTCATAATCAAATGGCTTTAGTGGAACACTAAGACTAATAATAAGAGCAAAGAGTGAAGGGTGTAATTATCAATAAACAGATGCATTGTTTGTCTCAGTTTGATCTTGTTGATCTTGTGATTATTGGTTTTTGAATTATGTGCCAATATATTGAAACTGCTAGATTCAAAGAAATGCTGCTGGTGCATCCCCATGGTTAAGGTTAAAATTACATATTTTTGCCTGAGGCCAAAAGCTTTTACAACTTCATCTAACAGAAGCCATTGTTAAATGTCTGCACAACAACGGTCCCGGGCTACAAAGCCGGTTTAAAAGTTGACCAGTTTATCCAGTTGATCAGTTCCCATCCCTGCGGGCTGAGCAGGCAGAGTTCACGCAGTACAACCAGATCTACAACGGTCACACCACTGGGGAAGGACCCTGTACCACTGTTATCTAAGCCACTCCTCGAGCAGGTAAGAACAGAAAGGGAGTGAGATACACAACAGACTATAGCAACTATGCAGTCATACTCAGGCGATGGACACCACACAAGAAAGTTTTTTTTGTCAAAGTCAAAGCTGGACCAATTAATTTTACTTTGTATGGTTTAGTTTTCTGGGTGGGGTACTGTACGTTACCTTCGTCGGCTGTACATGATTGTGTCTATGTTATTTTTGCTTTAATGGATAATAAAATTCGATAACAAAACAGTAAAAAAAAAAACTAAAAAAAAACAAAACAAAAAAGATCTGACCCTCTCTAATACTTACAAAATCTTTGAGATATGTGACTTGCTCTCTCTTTCATTTGTCACAATAATGAAGAGATTGATCGTTCAAGAACACAAATGGAGAGATTGTCCTAGACATGAAGGGAAGTTGTGACGATGACAGTGATAGATTATTAGTGATGAAAATTTTATGACGTGGTGAACTTCACTACATTTGGATTAAGGAATAGCTGCACTTCAACAAATACAGAAATACAAACTGAGGGAACAATGAAATCTTA
>JANJOY010004716.1:0-10315 GCA_038496675.1 Rachycentron canadum
GTGTGTGTGTGTGTGTGTGTGTGTGTGTGTGTGTGTGTGTGTGTGTGCGTTACACAACAATGTGGGAGAAGAGTGATTATAGCTAAAACCCAGAGTGAAGTGCATATCGGCTGTTATCTCTCTGCCGGTGTCATGTTCAACAACATCAAACCGTATACATCCAAACACGTTGCACTGGGAACGTCATAACCAGCAGCTGCCACTCAGCAACATGATGTCAGAATTTGCGCTTTTCAGACAGGAAATGACTCAGCCCTGAAACAATGGGAACTCTTCTCTACAGCTGTCAACACTGTCATCACAGAGCTCGACTGAAATGCACCTGGTGATTTCTCTCAGACAATACCATTATAGAGACATTAGATTAACGAATCAAGGCTTTAACCTGAGGCAGCTGTCAGGCCGTGTTCAGGCCAACAGAAGCCCTGTGTGTGATTTTAAAAATGCAGCCCTGTCATCTTTTTCTATGGAGCCAGTCTGTTGGTGCAGTGAGGCTGCAGCAAAACAACGCAGGGTCATCTGTCAAAGTTAAACATGGATCAACTTATTCTGCAAAGCAGTGTGACATCTGGCAAAGCTCATCATGCGCCGCTTGGATACTTGCAAGCACACATCAAAGTTCTGTTTACTGGTGTTAGGGAGAACTGCTGCATATCTATACTTTTGTTGCTCTACATTGGGCTGGATGATGTCTGATACGTTTGTCAGTTGAGGCTGCAGATGACAATTTTGTAGCTCTTTGAAAGACATTAGCTTACCAGAACGGGTCCTCATCTCTGGTGGTTTAAGAGACATTAATTGTTTCTAACACAGCACAAATCTCTGACTGTGCCGTCAGCTTTCAAGTTGCACTGTGGGCAGTGTTGGCAACAGGTTTTGACAAGGAAGATTGTGTGGAATAAAAATGTTGATATAAGATGTTCAATCGCAGCACTGAATTTTCCTCATCTGCTAGAGAGTAATAAAGTCTTATGCATCTTGACTGGCAGGGGCTTAGGAGAATTAAAATATTAAATGTCTGCTTAAGGTGTGGACCACAATATTAGTTTAGCACTTAAGCATTTTATAGTGAAGCCAATATGCAGGATTCTACTATTTATCTCAAGTGTTCCTCCCACACACAGAAGCCTTGAGCTGCACTTGCTGTGGTCAGTACATAACAGATGCTGGTTCTCTCTTTGTCTACAGTATGTATGTCTGCCCTTGTTTAAAGGAGCATCTCTCTCCTACATACAGTGTCCCTCTGGATCCTGGAGAAAGGAAATAGCAAGACTTGAGGGGAAGAAGTTCTCATTCCTTTAAGGCCTTAACCCTATTTCACAATAGTTATTAGTAGGGGATGTGGAGAAAAAAAAGGCATGTTGCTTTTTTTTCATATTGTCATCACAAAGAGTCTCTATAGTTTTCTAGTTCTTGTATTTCATTTTCTCTGAAATTTTTTTTATTTTTTTTTCACAAAAACATTTTTTGTCCTGGGATTTGTACCAAACAAGCATTTTCCCTCTGGTGTGGTGAATATGATTTGCAGGCCGTAGCATTGCTGTAGCACCACAATGCTTCACTTATGAGACGTAACACATTTTACTTTTGTCCAGAAATAGCAGCTCCTGAAATTCTTATATTGCCCTCAGACATATTGCGATTTCGATAATATTTCAATTACTTGATCAGCCCTAGATGTAGGGGTAGGATATTCAGTTGTCCTGTGCGTGTGTGAACACATGTTTCTTGTGTGTGGGTGTGTTTTTTTTAGACATGTTGCTGGCAAGTGCTCTGGCACTCACCAGCCAATAATTGCAGATAATTGTATCCATTTGTGGAAAAGGCGAAGATGAACATTAGTGAGATCTGTGACATCTACTACAAAGTGTTTGTTGCCTCAAGATTAAAAGCGGACCCTTGTGGGCACTTGATGAAATGTTTTATTGACACGTGATGTCGGGTGGTATGTGATGGTTGCTATGGTGACTGTGGCACCTGCTTTTCCTCACTTTGATGAACACTGAACATGATGGTCAGCAAATCCCATGAGAAGAGCAAAGCCAACAATGAATTGATCCTACTGACAAGTATTGCTTGTTGAGCCACAGGCTGATATTGTATATTTCTTCTTGTATATTTCTACGTTTACTGTTCACGAGGGTAGTAAATAAGTAAGAAGTTGGGCCATTTCCTCATAGATTTCTATAAAAACTAGAGTTTTTATAGAAAAGTAGAGTTCTTTCTGCAAACAGTGGAGTTGCCCCCTGGTGGTCATTAGATAAAATGCAGGTTTAAGGCTCTTCAGCATTGGCTTTACTTTTCAGCCTCAGCATCTACGACCATTTTTATATACAGTCTATGGCTTTGATTGTTTCATGGGATTTGTTGACGACAAAAAATATGAAAACTATGTGAGCCTAATCCTTTATCTTGAGAGATGGATAAGTGCAGGGACCAGCATTTCATTTTCATTTAACTTTTACCAAGACAGATTGAGCTGCATGCTTGACTTTTTTTTTTTTTTGTGAAAGATGGTCCTTTCTTGTCAGTTATTTTCCCAAACAAGCAAAATTATCAAAGAGCCTGCAGTGAATTAATTATGAATTATTTTTGTTATTACATTACTATTTATTGAACACACTACACATGGTTTATTGGTGAGATGACATCAGCTCTACCATCACTGAGGACGCTCCACTGCCCCTTCTTGTGCTTCAAGGAGCCAGGTGACTTGTGTGGTTTCAGCTCTGTACATCATCCTCATATCAACAGGCCTTACTTGGAAATCTGTCAGTGACTGGACGTCACAGTTTATTAGTCAGCTATGAAATCACATCACCACCACACTGCAGTTTCCCTCATGGTTTGATAAGCAGCAAAACAAAACCTGAGATATTTTAGTACTCCCAACTTCGAGATCTTGTTTTCTTATTTACCTTCCTGAAGAGAGGTTAGTTTTGTATGTGTGGCTGCTGCACACACACGAGCAGCGACAAGTATTTTTTGCATTCTGTTTTGTCATGTGGGAGGACTTCAGTAAAGCAGTAACTGCCTCGGCTGTGGTAATGTGCAGCCTTATTGTTATCTGCATTATCACATCATCGGCGGATCCACAGGCCTGGAACAAAAGACGCCACAGAGCATTTGAGCCCGGCCGACTGGTGATGTTGCTGCGTCTCTGTCATCAGTGACTGACGCCGCTACAGATGACATCTGAGAGAGAGAGAGAGAGAGAGAGAGAGAGAGACGTCTTTGCCTTGTGTCTTTTGTTTGCATTTCTCCCACACATTTTAAGTGTGAGGGACTAAGACAAAAGGGAAGGATGCAAGTGAGGAAAGTGTGGAGACAAGGGAGGGATTTTTATTTCTCCCTAGAGGATTTACTGACTGGGTTCAGAGGATTTCACACTGTTCTGTAAGAAAATGTTAAAGGTTTAACAGCCTTTCAATCTGGTGTTTAACAAAACCTTCACCTGTGTTTTTTTTATCTCCACACCTTTCTCTAGACTTACTCTCACTCTATCTGCTGGTTTTCTTTAACTAGAACATCTAAAATGTAGCAGCTTCGCTGACCTTTCTTTTGTGTCCAGATACAACGGAGATGTTGCCAATATAACGCCAACGCTCACCAACTGGACTCCACCATCTCCTGGACAGTTGATTCAAAATTTGCAAATAGAAAAATAAACAATGGCTTGCAAAAACAACTGGAGAGGACCAGAAGAGTGGTGCTCTCCAGACCTTTAAATGGTTTAGGAAAAAGGTTGTGGGTTGGACAGTTAAATAATTGGCTAAAGCACCTCATGAAAGAACAGCTTGAAATCTAAATGCAACAAATGAAAGGACCATATTCAAGGTGAATCAGTAATGGCTGAAAATGTCAAGCTGTGAGTGGTGAAAGGGTTATGAAGGGATGAGTGGGCCATAACTGATTCAAGGGTGAAATGTACTGACTTCATGCTTTTTACGTATTTATATCTTTGACCACATGATTTATACAAAAAAAATAACCCAAAATATCCGAATTGCTGTTCATATTCAAATGACAATGAGAACTTATGCCATCATGAAAACACCAATTTCTGGTTGCAGGAAAAAAAAAAAAAAAAAAAAATATATATATATATATATATTATATATATATATGTGTATATATGTTTTTTTTTTTTTTCAATATATCAGCCCAACAGTCCTATTTATACATTTGTTAAAATAACTAATGACCATATACTATCATGGTTTTCATTCATTTTATTTGACTTTTTATAGGAGCACCACTGACCCCATGCATGGCTACTACTAAATATTTTTGAGGCTCCCTCAGCCAGCTGTGCACACCTGATTTTTATGCCATTTCTTAACACATGACCTCCTGCTGGGTCAAATGGGATGGGAAAGAGCTGGTAAACTGCAGCCCTTTCAGAAATTTTTAATAAAGCTTCTCTAGTCTTGTAAGTGATTTGCTGCGAATTGATGCAAGGTCAGATGATCTATCATCATGTGGCTCAAGCCCAAGTTAGTTAGTAGTGGAAGTGGAGCGTAAAATTAATGCAATTAATTTACAAAATTCTTTAAGCTTTAAGCCTTAATAAAATGTAAAATGTAAATAAAAAATTGTACCAGGCTGTAAACATGGAAACTCACTCTTGGAGGCACTCTCAAATGGCCATTCAAGGTACTAACTGACTTCATTTCCCAGCCTGGAAGTTTCTGCTTGGTTCAGGGCTTAAAGGCTTGCTGTGGAGAATGGCACATGCATAATCCCATTATTCACCTGGTTATTTATATCCTTGTACAGAGAGTTCCTACTATGAGTTTGTCTTCATACAGAGTAATGCTCTAGTTCTTCCCTAGTGGCCCTTTATTACAGTTTGGTAAACAGCCATGGTGCTGCAGAGACGTTGTCCTTCTTCGACTTTGTCCCATCTCTGCTGAGCTCTGCTAGAGGAAGCGCTTGGGTCTTGGATGGATGGATGGATGGATGGATGGATGTATGCATGTATGTATGTAATGGGTGTGTATCACAATAACAAAGACTTGCTTACATTTGTTTTCAACAAACTGTGTGTGTCTGGATCATGATTGAGCAGCTGAGTCATGGTCTCTGTTGTAGATGAAATCAGTCTGGAGGGGATGGTGGTGCACAGAGCTGAATGCAGACCGGTCGTCAATGACAACTACATGAAGCTGAAGAAGTGAGTGAACTTTGAAAAAAAAAAAAAAAAAAAAAAGTACAATGAATTTAAATGTTATGTTACCTCATAGCCGCACTGGACTGGAATAACAGGATATGGACACTTTAAAATACAGGAAATTCATGTTACAGATTAATTAAAACAATAACATTCATTTAGAAATATATGATTAAAATGCAGAAAGAAACAAAAACATGCTGTCTGCCATATTCAACTACAGTAAAGGAGCAAATAGACTACAGATGAATTATTCATAAAATTTGGGAATATTTAGCAGAAATGCTTCAAACTGTCAGAGCAGCATTTGTTGTCTCAGACTGTGCTGTTGAAATGGTTTGTTTCAACCCTGAACGATCTGTTCAAGTGTCCAGCAGGAGCAGAGAAGTTGTAACGTGTTGACAAGGCCATTGCTGCAACTGTTCATGTGTGTAAACTAAACACTCCAGTTCATGCTGCCTTTTTGTTTTACTATTTCTTTATTGGAATCTGTTATTCTGGTGGATGGTATTGCTATAGCAACAGCATCGCAGTGGCAGATGCATAGTTGCAATACATTTGAAGACAAACACACTACCCTGTTTGCTTAGTGTGACACCATCCTTCAAATCAGTGAGACACTACAGGAAAAGAGTTGTTCCCTCTGACCCTTACAGAGACTCATCTGTGACTGTCTGATGTCCCATGTCTCAAAAAGACTGAGCATCTTTTTATGTGTCTGAGTAGATCATCTGGTCAGGATTCGTCCTAGATGTGACATGGTGGTGATATTTGTCCACTGTAAAGTACAGACTGAACGTGGATTTGTTCAGTTGTATTTCATTTCACACTTGACAAGAAAAGTCTTCACTTTTCACTCCTGTTTTATAATCTCCAATGTGGATGGCAGCTGACAAATGTTCCTGCATCATGGCAGGCTACAGGCAATGCAGGACATTATGTTCATAGTTGTGCGTCTGTGTGGCCACAATTCAAGAACAGTTCTGCCTCACCACGGGTTTGTACTGTAGATAAATGGATTATATGAAACACACTAACATCTGAAAGCTTCAGGATACATAATTTAAATCATATTTATCTGGTTCTTAGAGTGATGTGTTTGTTTTATTATCATTATTATTGGTATTAAGTTTTAATTTTGTTCTCATTAACATGCATTATGGAGTATGACTCATCTAAATAAATGAGAAACAATAAGTGTGTGAAGAATGTCTCCAATGTACTAGTTAGCTTTATGAACATCTTCATTGACATAGCTGTTTATAGTTCAGTATTTTCTGAACCCATAAGTGTTGCTGTTTTATTAGACCATCCATCTAAATAAAATATGTTCAATGAGCGGCCCAGTCAGGATGAATGAAAGTCAACAAAAAATAAACAAAAAGCAGCTGCCATTACTTATTTATTTACTTTAACTTCAAGGTGCTGACAGTTGCTTTGTGCCAACAGCCACATCTGTCAGCCTAGATCAAGTTAGATCACCGACAACACAAAGCAATCTCTCTCTCTTTCTCTCGCTCTCTCTTTCTCTCGCTCTCTCTCGCTCTCTCTCGCTCTCTCTCGCTCTCTCTCTCTCAGGCTGCAGATTGAAGAGTCCTCCAAGCCTCAGCGTTTGTCACAGCAGCTAGAAAGAGCCGTCACCACCATCTTTAAGCCTGTGGCCAACCACGATTTCAATGTGAGAACTGATAATCGTAAGGGTGCGTGTGTGTGTGGCTGAATGATATGTGAAGTTTATGTACATGTCAACCAAATATAAACTCAGTTCAAACTAGTTTGGCACAATTCCTGACATTAAATCCTGCTGAACAACACAACTTTACACAACCTTAAGCCATTTTGCTTGTAGATATATTGAAGCAACATCCCAACACATCAGCCAGGAAGTAGTTGAAGCTTGGTCACAAATGGGTTTTTTAAATGGACAATGACCCCATCATCACTTCCTAATAATACCATCTATTTTTCACTCCAGTCCCTCCTGCAGCAAAGCAGCCCCACAACATGATGCTGCCACATCAAACTGTAGTCTGAGGCCACTACAAGCTTTGTTGCAAAGTTTTATTGACCATCCATATTTATGTTTCTGTCTAAACTAAATGGCCTTTACAGGCAAAAGTCAGTATCTTGAACTCTTTTGGGAAGACTGCCCTAAAGTTTTCTGAAGTAATATTCTGGTCTAATATACCAGGTTCTTCCAGCACCCAGAGTTTCCGATCTGGACTGAAAGTCCATGACTGACAGTGTTTTATCAGCTGTGTTTCTCTTCAAATATGATTTCACTGCATTAGCAGTGAGCCTGGGATCATTATCATGCTGAAAAATAAAAACAATCAGGCTCTTTCCAGAAGGAATATTATCATTATTATTTTACTTCTTGTGAATACAGATGCAATGTTTAGAGCTGGAGCACCGAGGCGGTGGTTCAGTTCATTTGGGCAGAATAGTAGCAAAACAGCTGTACTATAACCCCTTTAGAGGAAGTGGTCTCTGTCAGGTCACCGCAAGTTTCAGCTACGTGGCTCCTGTGGCTCAGTTCACTTTGCATGCTAGGATGTGGAGGAGTGAAATCAACTGTTTCTTGCAGCTTTCAGAAGAGTGAGCTGAGGTCTGACCTGGACCAGCAATGGAAAGGAAAAACTCTTTTTCAGTTTCTTATAAGTTTACCAACCTTATGGAGGCACAACTTGAGATTGCAAAAGTGCAAATATGCTCAATAATTACAAATCTAGTAAGTGAAAAAAGAAAATATTGATAGATTGCAGACTAACTACACAAATATACTTATTCTAAGGTGGAGTATGAGAAGAAGAAGAAGTCGGAGGGGAAGATGGTGAGGGCTGAGCGGCAGGTCGTGCTGGACATGCTCTTCTCCGCCTTTGAGAAGCACCAGTATTACAACATTAAGGACCTCGTGGACATCACCAGACAACCTGTGGTGAGCAGCATGCACACATACATAAATAAACAAACACGCACAGCAATAAAACTGGATCAAAATAAAAGATAAAAAAAAAAACACACCTGCCCACCATCCACCTTCCTTTGTTAAATTTTGAACAAATCGCCCACAGCATGATGTTCATGCCTGTTCACACTATCTGTTTTGCCTGAAATTTGTGCCAACATGCGCGCGCACACACACACACACGCACACACACACATGCACACACAAACATGGGATGAATCGATACAGTGCAGTGGCTTCATTCCAGCTCGCAGAGAACAGCAATGTGTAGGTGCTGATGAGACCTCGAGGTCCTCCTCTCCCTCTGATTACATCTGATTGCATAACCATCGGCTGAGTAGGAGTCAAACGCTGCAATACACTCCACACCATCACTTCTCTCCGAAAGCACTTGGCTAACACTCAAATTAACTGAACCAAAGTAACTAAAATGCCCATTATGAAAAGTCTTGAAACACATCACACTGTTATTCATCAGTTGAGTGGAGCAGGCGCGTCTGTTAGCTCCACAGAGACACCTAGTGGTGGTTGTAGGGTCTCATGAACAGAGCTGTTGAAACGTCTGCTGCTCTAATGACTGGTCGTCTTTCACAGCTCCCGGCACGGAATTAGATGTGAGGTTTGTGTTGGATTCATGAAACCGTATGTTACCACAGAAATGAAAAGGTCTGGACAGGGTAAAATGTCAAGCAGAGCTCAACGTGTGAATAGAGTCAAAGGGAAATCAGCATTTTTAATGAGTAGAAAACATGTTGGGGCATAGATACTCTGTAAATCTCTCTCGCTCTCTTTCTCTCTGGCGCAGACCTACCTGAAAGAAATCATGAGGGAAATTGGGACGTACAACAGCAAGGGAGCTCACAAAAGCACCTGGGAGCTGAAGCCAGAGTACCGACACTACCAGTCTGCTGAGGAAGAGGAGGAGATGCAGACCACCTAGCTCCAGCTAGACACTCTGAGCCAGTTCATCATACAAGGAAAAGCAGATACAAACTGCTACTTGAGCTCAGTAGGTTACTATGTTATGGAATAAATAACCTGTGGTCTGAGAGGTGGAAATAAAACATAAAAAATAAAAATTAAAGAGAACTGCTGGAACAAGCTGGATGTTCTGTTTTTTGTATGATTGTTGTATGATGGTGGAACAGTAATGTGACAAAGGTCTGTCCATCTTGAACTTTACTTTCTGAATAAACCTTTTTGAATCTTCAGAGCCAAGAGTCGAATGGCCTTTATCACAACAGACATTTTGTCTGGAGGTGATGACAATAACACTGGCTCACTTCCAGGGATGACTGCAACACATTGTCACCGTTAATGATGTTATTAGTTTGTTTGTGTTTGAAGAGTCATTGTGTGCATCTCCCTGTTTAGCATCTACACATTCAGAAAATAACGAACGTCTGTTTATGTGTCAAAGCTGAATTGCAGTTTTGCAATATGTACAATAAACCACACAGGCCTGCTGCTGCTCCGTGTGGTTAAAATTTAAAGCGTGTTGAATGTCTGACCACACCCCAACCACTCGTATCAGCGGGTGTGTTCTCCATCAACCTCATTAATGACTTTAATTCGTTTTATTTACCCTTAAAATGAACACTTAGATAAAAAGCATTATAGTAGATCAGATTCTTATCAGGCTACATCAGAAACACATGTTCATCCAGTGAAGAGATTATTTTTTTTTTTTTACAAAATAATTTTTATTTATTTCAAATCCATCATAAAGTGCTTGACAAAGGCAGCAAATAAAGTAGACATAATATTAAATCAAACGTTTCAGTGGGAAGAAAGACAAAACAAGTATATTAAAATTTTAAGTAAGAAAAAAAACACTTAATTGGAAAATAAAAACCAGTAAAAGCTAAACGAGATAAGTATGTTTCACAGACTGATCCGATATCAGAGCCCAGTCTCTTTCCAGGGTCTGAGCCCAGACTTTACTCTAATGGCCACTGTTCAGCTCTGTTATGTTGTGCTGTTAAGGCTGCTCATCTCCACATCCATTCATACTAATATTCCTATTTGTTTATGCTGTTAGCAGACAGAAGAAGTGAGTCAGGAGGCTTAAACCAAATTCCTGTTAAAAAGATTCAGATATTTACTGCAGAATCAGGTCTTTGTTTAAAAAAAAAAAAAAAAAAAAAGTCTTACATTTATATTATATTTGACAT
>JANJOY010004728.1:0-10605 GCA_038496675.1 Rachycentron canadum
CCTCCTCCTCCTCCTCCTCCTCCCTCCCTCCCTCCCGCCTCCACCTCCTCCCTGGCCCCAGCTAGTCAGCTGTCGCTCTCTCACAGCCTCACAGCACCACTCCCACCCAAATCTGGGGCACGCAACGCCTGAGCACAGTACAGTCGTACAACTTTACAAGTCAGAGTCCGCAAAGCTTAGACTTATAGCAGGACTGAGCACAAAGGCCGGGTCCTGTTAGGATTCAGCAGTCAACTGTGACTTATTGCCTGGACACAATGATGGGATTAATGTAATGTTAAAAAAAAAAGAAAAGAAAAAAAAAAGGGGATCATTTTATTACTGGGGAGAAGTACATTAGAAAAAGACGCCTATGCACTGCATGAGCATGCATTTATGTGTGTGCATGTCTGTCTCTTTGACCCCTCTGGATCTTACTATAGGCTCATTTCCTGCTAAGCGCTCATCTTTCAATGAGCCCTCAGCTGTGTAGCCACACAGCTCTACCTTGGCCCTGAGGAATGTGCTCACGTTTCACTTTTTATAATCGTCAGCAACTAAAAGTCCAGAATCGTCACTCAGTGTGGCTTTCTGCGAGAAGTTCCCACAAGAAACACGAGACGTCTTCATATACACTCTCACACATGCTAAAGCTTGCAAAACCATAGGTCATTTGTACTAGCGCATAAACACCCCCACCCCCACCCACCCCCAATGAAAGACTACATCTAGAAGCCACAAAGCAGAGACAGATTTGGCAGAGAGATAAATGCAAGAGTTAAAATCTAGGGCGAATTATTTGGGATTTAACATCTGGCCGCTCTGCAGTGCAATGATTATCGTACAAGTTAAGTCTCACACTCTCTTGTTCTGCTAATGCATGCAAAGTGGAACTTCACAGGCACGCAATGAAGCCGCATTAAACACTATTAACCCAGGCTTGTAATGAGGTGAAGGGGGCACAGCATTACACACAAAAATGCTTCAAAACTTTCAGTGCTACCTATTTTCATGTGTTTATGAGCATGTGCTCATTTTTCTTTTTCTTCATTTTTTTGTGTGCACAGATCAGTGTGTCCACTCATGAAATTCAAGTATGAGAATGTAAGACAGTCTTATACACAGGGCTGGAGCAGAGACATGCATGAGATTTAAAAAAAAAAAAAAAAAAAAGTTAATATGTTTCTCTAGTTTCTAGAGAACTTAAGAGAGAATTACAAAAATATCATCCTGTGTATACAGATGTTGACTCTAAATGTCCCTTTGTTATATTAACTTGTTGAGGTGTTTAAATAGCTCAACATTGTCCTTGAAATAAGAGTCTTGCAATACAAACTAATGTGGATACTCATTTCCAGGAGAACAGCAAGTGCACATTTACAATATAATGTTGAAAAGTAAGCATATATTCTACCAGGGAAACATAGGCCTGGGAATAAATTTGAAATCTGTGGTAATAGTGAGCTAAATACATATCATTTATTTATTTATGCAACATATAAAGTGTTCCACTGTTATTTGGCCACTGTCAATTAATCATCTTAGTCATTTCTCAAGTGCACAGGCCAAACATTTGTTTGTTCCACCTTCTCAAATGTGAAAAATGTATGCTTTTATATTTCTTTCTTTGTCACACATGAAAATAAACTGAATATCATTGGCTGTTTTTGGGCAAATTAAACAAGTTTAGTTGTTGTAGTTATTAAAGTCATTATAACTTTTTTTTTGATGAATTAAATGATAAAGAATCACTACTTGCAGTTGTAGTTAGTAATTTTGTTCACCTTTAATTACGGTTCAGTTTGAATCGTTAATTCAGAGTTTAGTTAAATCATAACACTTTATGCTAAAATTTTAATAGGCACAATGAACTAAGATGTGATAGGCAGTACTCTAAGTGCAGCTGACCTATGTCTTGCCATTTGTGAAGAAAACGCACATGCTGACCCTTGTATTTGCACCAAGGCTGTTCTCTAATGTTCTCCATCAGTGGGAAACATGGAACTTGTGTTAAAAAACTGATCACAGCAGTGCTGAATATTTCAACCTGACACAATGCAGCACCTTTTTTTTTTTTCCTCTCTCTTTTTTTTGGGGGGGGGCAGACTGCAAGACGAAGCTCCCTGCAGACCACCCTCCTCTGAAGCTGTGATTGATGTCCTGAGGTGATCTGACAGTTGAACCTAATACACAGGAATGTTTCCACACTTTGATCTCCTTCCTGCCTGCCTGTCTTTTGTGCATCTGAGGAATTCAACATGTATTTGTACAAATGCAGTCTGATGTTGCTCTGGAGTCTAACTCTACCACAGACTGGCAGAAGTGCTGTTGGTGCTGTTGTTTCAGGGCTGTCAGCTCTCTGACTCCTGCTGTGCCCTGCCCATAATCTTCCTGGGGGGTGAATCGGATACAGTTGGATCCTGGTGCTGAATATGCTGTTGGGATTTATTCTAGTGCAGAAACAATTAATGGTTTGATTGTTTAGTTGAAAAACAACAAATGAATTGACAATGTTGATCATCTAAGCAATTTAGCAGCAGGTTAGGGCTTCTCATATGAAAGAGTTTCCCAGTTTTCTTTGTCCAATGTGCTGAATGTTTGATTTTTGGACCTTAGGTCAAAGAAAACAAGGAGCAGGAACACGTCAGCTCAGGCTAGAGCAAACTGCAATTGACAAATTGCATTTTATAGACAATCTGAACCAAGAAAAATTAATAAAGTCATCAGTGGGATGTTCAATAGTGAAAATAAACATTGATAGTAGCATTAAAATGATGCAATCTATAGTCACCATTACTGAAAATTTGATCAGTTATCACGTAAAACATTAGTAAAGGAAGTCCATGCATTTCAACTACACTGATTTTCTCCATAATAACAGCACAAAGTGTTCAAGCTACAGATCAGTCAACAGGAATAAGAAATGAGAGTCGTGTGGAACAAGCTAAGAAACACTGTCAGAGCAGTGACACCTCCTGTACCTTCAAGAATCTCTAGATCTCCTCTTAGAGCATTTCCTGCTCTTCTTTAACTGATCTCCTTGTTCTTTATCTCCATGAACAGATTTAGTGCTTGGTGCTCACTCACAAGGTCTCCTACTGTACTGACGCTTCAGTATTGTCCCTCACTTCTCAGTCGCTTTGGATTTAAGTAAATGTAAATAGTTGTAAATAAAACAAGGTGGTATTTATTTTCATCATCTAAAATTTGCTATTAAAATCTACTTAGAGATTAAGTCTCATCCTCATAATTGAGCAACAATGAATTATGATGTGAAGACATCACCTTGGACCTTGAAGTCAAAGGGAGATTTCAGTGGTAATCAAGAAAATAATCTGCAGATAAACCAATGATATAAATTATCTTTAGCTGCAGCCATATACCATGGCATATACTGTTACCATCTAATTTCACAGTCACAGTAACAATGTGGGAAAAGACGGCAACTAATTTGTTTCTGTTTACTCTATTTCAGTCAACGCAAGCAGCATGAAGCCTGCTTGCGTTGACAAAAGCATCAGTTTTCATGAAGCCCCTCCAATCCCCTGCAATTCTCTTAAACCCTTCATACAGGGAATAATTGAGCCTTGTACTTAGCTGGTCTTATCTCTGCAGGGTGTTGCTCTCATGAACTGACTGTTTGCACTCACTCTTTTAAACATCAGCACGCGCGCGCGCACACACACACACACACACACACGCACACACGCACACACGCACACGTAGATCTGCTCCTAACTCCACCTTTTGCTCTTTTAACTTCTCCCTCGCTCTCTATTCACTCACTCTCACACACACACACACACACACACACACACACACACACACACACACACAAACACACACACACACACACACACACCCCAGGGGGTCTGCCTCTTCCCTGCTTTCAATAAATGATAAACTGTGGGCCAATCGTGGCTCTTCGTCATCATTAATCCAGATTAAACACAAATCTCTGGTTCTGACTCACATCCACAGTTATTTAACGCTGCATCCTGTTACTAACCATAAGTCATCAACTACATTTTCTATGTCTCTTACTGATACATCTTCAACACAGAAAAAAATTAAACCCAACAGTCTCAAAGTCTGTTCTTTTCAACCATTGACTCTTAAGTTGATCTCTGCTGTCCAACACGTGAAACAATCTTTCCAAACCCGACTAACCACACTGTCCACACCGTCTCCCCACATTTTCAGCCACGCCTGTCTCCATGCCAGAGGAGGAATGTATAGTGTGGGAGTGAGAGATGCTTAGTTGAACATTACCTTGCCTGTTAATGGGTTTCCAGGCTGAAGCTGAGTGCAGCGCGACGAAGAGGAAGTACCGTCTTCTCAGGTGTAACAGTATCAACATCTGCTGTGTGGATTTTCTTTACTAGGTTGGAAGAAATTTGATGATGACTGGATGGACAGATAGGTGGTCAGTCTTCCACCAAATGGCTCCAAACACTGTAACAAAGACACTATGTAGCAGAAAGGATAAATAGCACCAGAGTAAAGGCCTTTGACTTAACAGCAGATTATTATGTCTTCCATGGGTAAAACTACCAAACTGCGTTTTAAACTAGTGCAACCAGCTACTATAGCAAACAGCAAACTACTGCTTACACATTATTCCAGTTGTATTGAACCATTTAATAATGTCATGAATAACAAGATTCATTTACAGTATTTATTAGTATTTACAGTGGAACCAGTATTTCCACATTTTATACTTTAAGCACATTTTCTTGATAGTATTTGTGTACTTTTAACTCGGGGGATTTTTAAGGCAGTTTGTGATGCTATATTTTTACACTGTTTTTTGTACTTAAGAAAAATATGAATACCTGTTCCACCACGGTAGTCAGCGAGGGGGGTGCCTTGCCGTCATTTTCTGTGCTTTGTAGTGACTTTAAGAAGCCTGTCTCCATCAGAATACACTTTCTTTTAACACTTTTTCGTTACTTTTACACCACCTGACCTAGTTTGGGTGATTTTTTTCTAACTTTTAGTTTCTCCAAGATGATTTCCAAGCATCCAGTAAGTTTGGTTTTTGTTTTTTTCCACATTTGTAACAAATTCTGTTATCAGATATGTGACTGAAATGTCAAATTAGTTCTTAGGGATATCCGTGCAGATCAGGACTTAATGGATGATAAGGCTAGAGATGCATTCAGCACTGGCACAAACTGCAGTTCAGATTGAGAAAAAACCTCAATAACAGCCGACAACTGAGCCCATTAGCACTAATGAGACACAAACATGAGTTTTCGTATTTCAGCAATCGACAGCATGAAAGCATCACAACTTTGTAAACAACAACCAGATGATAAAGGAGCTAAACTACTACAGAGACAAAAAGGTAAAAGCAAACACTTCAGGACATCGTAAAAGCAACATGAGAGCAGACATTAGCAGCCAAGAGAGACTGAGACAATCAGCTTTAGCAACCTGGCACAGTAGCTGTGAATAACCAGGCTCACAACAGCAGTTGAAAACATATCAGCCAGCACAAGCTCTTACCTTGGTGATGTGAAACAGTGATGCATGATGGTCCAGAGCCAAGAGCAGCACAGGAAAAGTCCTATTGCAGCTTCAGGAGGCAACAATTAATGCTACAAACAAGCAGCAGTGATCAAAGCAAACAGTTATTCCTGCACAACCTAGTCCTGAGGCCACGTGTTAGCAGGTTAGCTTCCCTTTCAAAGATCCAGGTAGGTGTTGCAGCTGTTAGCAGGCTAACAGCTAACAGGGCCAAGCAGTGGGCAGGGCACTGACACTTTCAATACCTGCTTTGAGATTGAGGGGCGCGTTGGATTTATGTTGCAGTCAGTAAACGCTGACAGGATAAACTGAGACCACTTAGCTGAAATGACAAGAAACACTGTGACCATTGCAACTTAGTATAAATGTGCTCTGATTTATAGTGTGACACAGGAAGTGAACATGGTCCTCTGGTGTTCAAAGGAAGAAAGAACATCCTGCCCTGAGAGGGTTCGCTGATAAATCAGTTCATTGACTGACAGTAAATGAATCACTTTTTTGATATCTGATTGTTTAAGTCAAGCAAACATGATGTTTTGTCTTTTTTCTGTTTTCTGTCAACATGAATGTAATAGATTGTTAATCAGACAACAAAAATAAACATATAGATGATGATTAATTAATTAATCAAGAAAAAAATAATTCACAGACTAAGCTAAAACATATGTGGCTGCAACTTGTAGCTATATGTCCATACACAGCCATAACCTCCACCCTGTAAGTAATTTAGCCTTTTTCATTTACACATTCATTCATTTATGCAGATTAGTTGCATATGAACTTAATCTGTACCAAACTGAGTTGAACTAGCAAAACATTGTTCCTCTTCCTGCTTTGCTTTTTGTTTTAGTCCTCTCCCCCTTACTCACCTGAGCACGGGGCCTCAAGGGATGGACTCGCTAATGATGGCCCCAGTTCTGTCTGGTATCAACAACCGCAGCTTATTGCCTGAGATGTGTGGCCCACAAAATTCAAAGCTCCTCCTCATCATGCATGCTGGGCCATTGGTTCTGCATCTCCTCAGAGAGAGGGGTGAGGAGTGGAGAGCGGGGAGCACGGGGAGAGGTTCTTGATGGATCCCAAGGTGTCGCAATGGTGTCTGAGTGAGCAAGAAGTGTGGTTGCATAATGTAGCAACACGGGAGATGATG
The DNA here is from genome assembly GCA_038496675.1 of Rachycentron canadum. NCBI lineage: Eukaryota > Metazoa > Chordata > Actinopteri > Carangiformes > Rachycentridae > Rachycentron > Rachycentron canadum. The sequence goes on from JANJOY010004728.1 coordinate 6,662, forward strand.
TGGTATAATGGAAACACACTTTTTGTTATTTAGGGAGGACAGAGTCTTACTGAGCTGAGGTTATGTCTCCATATTATGTCTCTCTAAACTGTATTTCTTAACATCAGTGTGACTAAGCAGTTTGATTCCCAGGGACCCCACATCCTAACCTTTTGAATCAGCTTTTCCTTTCTCTGTGCCCTCTCTTCCTGAGCCAAATGCAATGTTAATAATTCATAGAGGTGGAGGAAAGAACTGGATTCTTACTTGAGTAAATAGTGAGCAGACAGAGACAAGATACCCTACTCTTCTTTTACTTTTTTACTCACCTTCACTGCTTTTAAGCCCTGCAGCTGACCCATTCCCACACCTCATTTCCTTCACCACCCATCTTTTACGTTCTGCTGCATTAACACTACATCTTCTTTTCCTTTCTCTCCACCTCCTCCTATTTCATCCTACAGTTTCTCCCTCCTGTCTGCTTGGTAACACAACTGCCTTGGGTCAAAACAAAACACAAAATGTCTTGGCTGCTGTCTGATGAAGGCTGATAGTCACAGCTGAAATGTCACGAGTAGCCTGCTGCTAACTCTAAGCACATCTATTATCCACACTTGACAATGAACAGAAAGTAGAACTGGGCTTAGAGTATCAACCCTCTCCTGCTGAAGTGAAAGTGCGAACATTGCCGTGTCAAGTTCTGGGTCTATTACATCCACATATTTTCATGCAAATGATGGTGTACTAAATTAGAAACAGCTTAGTGGAAACTGCAAAGTTTGATAAAAATGTCTTTTATATTCCCACAGAGAAATTCCACACGTTTAATGCTGAAGCTCAGGCCTTTGTCTGCAAATAGTTATGAATAATTGTTAGTGAATTTTAGAAAGTTTATTCTCTGTCAGGGGAGCAGCCATAAATAAGCCATAATCTTAAATATGCTTAGAATCTGGGGGAAAAAAAAAAAAACACATCTACATTTGCAGTTTGATGAGATCAGGAGCTTTGTATGGTGAAGTAACACGATTTCAAGGGGTTGTGTTTTCATGTCTCTCACGATGAACACCTGAAAAAAGCTTTAAAATGCCAAAAATTACACCTTAAAAACCAACAGCAACCTCTGGGGCTGATCATTAAAGTAACAAAAAAATGTAATTCTTCAAATGACCACAAGAGTCAATCCCCTCAGACTCCCATGTTAAAATGTCCAACTTTACAACAGAAATAAACATGTTTACAACCTGCTACAAAAACTATTTTGGCCTCTATAGCTAATTTCCCCCCTCATAACAACTGTACACAGAGTGAATTTTTATATAACTCACCCAAACCCTAAAGTTTTGCATAATTGAGTGTGTGCTGCTTTGAGTCACAGGTGGGCGAGTGTGTGTGCTGGCCACAAACCAATATGCACCAAAGACTCAGCTCCACATGCGTCACACATCTTTGCCTGTTTTTGGATTAGTCGGAAGTTATGTGAGTGATGTCCATTTTTTATTTACAGTCTTGTGATTTTGTTGCTTTTTTTTTGATGAAAAATTCATTTTGGCATTAAAAAGTGATAAAATAGAAAACACTGAAAACCCAGGCCACAGAACACTGAGGTCAACAACCTCCAGCAGAGTTTAAAGGAAAAGTTATAGCATTTTGCAAATGCACTTATTTGATTTCTTGCCATGAGTTAGATGAGAGGTTTGATACCAATCTTATGTCTGTACAGTATGTATGAAGCTACAGAAAGTTGGTATTTAGCTTAGCTTAAAGATTGGAAAGAGAAAACATATTTACTGTACAGACATGACAGTGATATTTATCAACTAGTTTTTGAAGCAAATAAGTATAAATCCCAAAAATGTAACCGAATTGTCACATTCTGAATGTGTTATTTACCAACATAGGTCTACATGGAAATTTAAAGTTTTTTTCAACTACCAGGAATAATATAGTCAGTAATAGGTAAATTGGTTAACCACTGTCTTCTCTGTTGTTGTTATACAATGGCCACTGAACATCTTTAATTCTGATTGGCTGAAATCTGTGGCGATAAACTGTCAGAAACCTGAAACAGATGTTTTTATTGTCTGTGGTTCATAAGCTTTTGCTGCACAAAAAAAGAAGAGATGTGTTGAAGTGTCAGGTAACAGAGGATCAAGAGTCACGATAGAGAGTCAATGTGTCTGTGTCTGAGACAGACTGAATGCAACTGCTTTATTTGGCATAAAAGAAATCACATTAAAATACACTGAGCGTTGATAAAGCAGCAAATTTCCCCCTGCCCCTCCACAAGATGTACCCAAAATCTATCAGGTGGTAATGAAATGTATTAGAAAATTAACGATTGAAGCCACAGTGCATTAAATCACAATTTGCAGCAACAGACATTAGTCACCCAGAGCATCCTGGGTGTGTGACTACTAAAGAGTGTCTTAAATATATTGTACATCAGTCATCAGTTACTTCCAAGCCCTCATTGCTCTCAGAAGAAAAACAGTGCAGATGGTCCGGGGATAATAGGTGTATTGCAAACACAACCCCTATGTTACATCAGCTCAGAAGGTGAAAATCTGTTGCGATAATAATAATAATAATAATAATAATGCTGTGAACTTAAAATTGCAGCCAGTTTTTGTGACACACCTGGGTTTTGTTTTTGACCATCTCCTCCAGCTGTTTTTTTTTTCTCTCTTTCTCTGTGAGGAGTGTAACCAGAACCGAAGGTGAAAGAGGAGGGTGAGGAAAGGCGGAGAAGCATCTCTGCCCTTTATTTTTTTCTAAAAATGAGGAGGAGGAGGAGGAGGAAGAGGAGGAGGGTGAAAGGATGAGACATTCAACACTGCCCCTGAGGAAGAACAACAGCAATGGAAGCCTGATGAAAAGTGGAGGGTGGAGCATGTGAATGTGTCATTGTGTGTATAAAGCCCTATTCTCTATCTCATGCACGTTAATGAAATTAAAGAGCCTAAATAAAACATTTAACATTTTAATATGCAAGTGTGCACATATCTTTCAACATAAGTTAGCACCAATGCATGTGAGTGAAATGTAAATGGATCTTCATGTTTTTAGCTCTTCAGTGTCAGTGCGTGTGTGCAGAGAGCAGGGTAATGAATGGCCTTCAGTTTACCTCATCTTCTCCCAGCTCTGTGATTAACTCCCCCACATATATATCCGAAATGAAAGATGTGGCTTTCAACTTTAACCCCCGTGGAGCGGTTCGGCATGGCACGGCCCAGCCCAGAGCTGGTGCAGCTGTTGCGGCCTGGCGATTAGAGGGCACATCGATTTGATCCAGAACAAATCCAATGTGGTGAAGCTGAGACTAAAGTAGGAGATGGATACAGCTGGGGAGGACACTCATAATGTCCCTGAGGGTGTGTAAACTGTTGTGGTGAAAGGAGCTTTGTCTTTACATGCGGATGCTTGTTTGTGCTTTTTCAGAGCTGGGGTCAAAAGTTTGTTGTACCGAATTATATAGAGTCAAATACCTTTTCCAGAGTCAAACATATTATTGGACAAAATGATTGGGATGTGAATTGTTAAAATAAAATCCACAACAATTTACCAATTTTGTGGTGATGCAGAAACATTTCTTATTCAATACCATATTTTCTTGTCATTGAATGTTTCTGGAATTACCAATATCACTTATAGAATTAAAATGAGGTTGTATTTTATCTAATTGTTTCCCTTTGTTTGCAAAAAGATTTGGTTGAAAATGATGGACGAAAATCCATGAAGACTGTTTTAGATTTTGGTTTTGACCTAGATTATTTTAAGGGTTGGGGAGCATAACCATCAGCCTGACTTCATGTCCTGATGGTAAAGTCTAATATTTTGCAATGTCCAAATTGGCTGGTCAACACTGTATTTAAGTGCTATTCTGAAACAAATTCAAAACCACTTTAGAAATAAAAAAATAAATAAAATAAAAAAAAAAAACTTTCAGATTCTACAACTTTGCAAGT
>JANJOY010004732.1:0-12817 GCA_038496675.1 Rachycentron canadum
GTGTGTGTGTGTGTGTGTGTGTGTGTGTGTGTGTGTGTGTGTGTGTGCGTGTGTGTGTGCGTGCGTCTGCCTCATAACAGTATCTTCATGATCTTTCAAACCTCCTCTGTAAATAAAGTCACAAGTGACAGCTTGTGTTCTTTTTAACATGCAAATTCAGCCTGACCCTTTGCATTCAAAGGAGATAAGGAAAGATTAAGCAAACCACACTGTCACAACCTAAATGTGAAAGGAAGAAATCGCAGCAGCAAGTGAAAGAGGAGATGCATTGCATTATTTTAAGGGAGATCAACTCTCATTTTGCATGTCTTAGCTAGCTGAGCAACAGGCAGGCCCGCCTTCTCCTGTTGAATATGACAGGTATCACAGGCTTGCAGAAATTTAGCAAGCATTTATCCAGAATATGATCTAGTGATATGACAAATTATACTACACTGCACTATACACCGCTAGTGTATGCATTTAAATTGAAATTTTAATTGTCAATTATACCCTTTTACAGTAGTAGTTTTTGAAAAATATGCTTATTTACTTTATTGCTCAGTGCTAGATGAGAACAACAATACCACTCTTATGACTCTAATGTGCAGTAAATATTAAGCTAAAGCCAGCAGTTAACTTCACAAGGAGTGGAGAAACAGCTTGTGTCTAAAGGAAACAAAATCCACCCACCACTACCTCTAAAGCTCACTAATGAAGTCTGGCTGGAACATGCTCCTCAAAGAAATAGCTCAGCACATAAGCCCCCCATAAAAGAACAAATTGGCCTTCCTCTAATTTGGGTTTTGTTTTGATTAAACAACACATGACTTAATGATTAATGTTCTTTCAAAGTGCTAATTGAAAGATTCACTTAACTTTGAGTAGAGTCAGGCCAACCATTTCCCTTGTTCCCACCTTTTGTGGTAACCTAAGCTAACCAGCTGCTGGCTCCTGCTATGTACTGTATTTTTCATAGAGATGTGAGTGTGGTATAGATGTTGTCACCCCACTCTCAGCAAGACATCTTTCAAAATGCAGAACTATTTATTTAACATTATTTAACAATTTATTGAGGTGTTCCTCAGGGTTCCATTTAAGGGTCCCTGGTATTCTCCTGGCACCACCCCTTTCCTTTGTTTCAAAGATTTTATTTATTGTAAAGAAACACAATTGTTTTCTTTTCCCTTTATCCACCTCAAGAGTGTCTTTATGTCACTGGTTTTGATTAGGTGCTCTCAGCATCTTTCAGATATGTAGAAATACTGCATATGGAACAAAAACCCTCTAGTAAGGAAAACATTCATTTTAAGTCCATATGTAACTCATCTGGCTTTATTATGAATGCATAGACTAAAGCAAACCACAGAATGTCATTATCTCAGCAATCACTTATCCTTTTATACAACACACACCTCAATTTACCATGAAGGGAGGGAAATTATGTTTTGATTGCACTTCTATAGATGCTTTGTAAACTGTACATGTGCAGAGGAGGAAGGGATTTCATCTACACTACCCACACAAATGCCCATGTGCATACACATACCCAGTGTTTAAGTCACCCACAAAATGGTTTGATTTATTGTACATTCTTTCACGTGAAAGGTCTAATGCAGCATAGTTACTAAACAAACATTTGTTTTAGAGGCCCCCTTTTCCTCTGGGACATCTTTTCTATTCCTAATTTCCTTCTACTTCTCTCTTGACCCAAACTCATTTTCTTTCTTTCACACTCTGTTTCTCTATCTGTCTATCTTTCTCACTTTGAAACTTGCACTCACTCCCCCCCACCACCACACCCACCACACAAACACACACACACACACACACACACACACACACACACACACTCAACCCCACACAAACACACACACTCGCACACATCTCCCTTGTGCCCAGTGAGTAAATGTGGAACCGTGTGAGCCTTCAGATGGACTTTGAAATGAGACATGGCTAGGACATCAGAGGACTCTGCCACTCTCAATGAGCCTGCTTGATTTATAAGAGAGTAGGGAGTGGGGGTGGGGGGTTGTTTCCAAAGGCACACAAGGCCACGAGGTCCTCCATTAGTACCCTGACCCCAGTTTCATAGGACCAACCACTGCATTGGAGGAGAGGGAGGGGAAGAATGGAGGGATGGATGGATGGTGGACATGGGGGGCATGTGTGTGAGAGGGTCTTTTCTTTTTTTTTTTTAACCTAAGAAAGTCTGTAATTTACATTTTCACCACAGAGGAGGCAGCAGAAATGAGACACCCTACCTCGATCATTTGTCAGTAGCCTGTGGTGTTCTGACTTAAACGTCCGCTGGTTGTACCTGATCCCTCACTTAGTCCTACAACAGTTTCCTATTTTACGATTCTCCTCACAGTTTTACTGTCCGCAATCTAATTAGCTGTGTCTTAATCATGTGTTAAAGCGCAGCGTCTTCCTGGTGTTTACTGTCTGTTCCATGCTGTAAAAATGTGTGAGGTGGCTCGTAAAACTTGCCCACAGAGGATTAAGTACTCATTGCTCTTTTGTGGATGAAATTACAGCATCACTGACAAATAATGGGTAATATCATCTGCAATGTGCCACTGCAGAAAAACTAGCACTGATGTACTTCGGGTTAATTTAGCTGCATCTTTTAAACTATCTACACACTTAAAAGGAAAGCTACTCACTACTTCTGTGAGAATCAAGTCCTAATATTTTATTCCATTCCTCGTATAATTTATTTTTGCCTGAATCCCTGACATTTTAGAGAAATTAAATATTAAAAGATATCCTGTTTAGCTGAAATTGTGGCACATATGGCTTATTTAATTTGCTTTGCTCTCCAGCTTTGGAGAAGATCATGTCATGCTGCCTTTATTGTGCATGCGAGGCCCACCGTGCCTCTGTGAATTTATGTTTGCTCATCACGTCTAGCCTTGGCTCACATCGTTGTTCAAAGACTGAATCTATAACATGGCTTTGTTCCTGTTGAGATTGGTTCCTGTTGTTTATGAACACTTTGTGACAGGCCCGCCGGCTTTAAACCGACTCGGTAATGTCATTATGCTAACAAGACATATGTTTTCAGTGTGCATTACATTACATTTCCCCCCTATCATATTTGGCTAGTTAGTGTGGCCCCTGGACCTGTTCATCAGAAAACCAGGCTGGTTGGAGGAGCCCAACCCAGCCAGGCCTGTGTCTTGATATAAGCATACTGGAATTTATTGTTTTTTGTAAACATGCCTTATACATAATCTGTCTCTGCAGGACATATTGCCAGTTGCCATAGGAACATAGTAGGGTTTTCATAACACCTCAGGGGCTCCCTGAAGCATAATGGGTCTCAATCAGCCCTGTCAGACAGTGAGTTGCAGGTCCAGTCTATTTCTTAAGATTTAAGTAAAAGACAAAATGTTCATCTATATCTTATTGGCTCAGCAACGTGGCGGGTAATGAGAAACAGTCAGTATGAGGTGATTTACATTCAGTGCAGAAAGGAGCTAAGTGAGCTTCATGGAGGAAAGCCTAATTTCTCGGTTCCTTTTTCGTCAGTTTGAGAGCATCACTGTTGTGAGTCTGCAGACTGCGCGTGTGTTTGACAAGTAAACTGGATGCTTGTTTTGTGTACTGTATGCATGCACTGTTTATTTCCTATCCTGTGCCCTGGTTAAGCGGAACATGCTCGTGTATGCATGTCCATTTCCATCCAAAGGCAAACAGAAACCATGAACCGGCCAGAAGAGACAAGAGGAAGAAGGTGTAAAATGCTGTCTGACTGTGCGTCCTCTCTTGTTACCGGATGACTTTTCCACCAGACATCTACTCTCCCATGCATGCTTCTGTCTCTGGCATGAAAATATAACGGGCTCGTGATGGAGAGTCAGGGATTATTGCATGCAGCTGCCGGCTGTCACAGTAAGACACTTAGCCCCTCTCCACTCACCCTTTATCTTAACCCCTTCATATACTACATTCCCAAGTTCCTCTTTTTTGCCTTTCCACACCTGTAAGTCTCTTCTATAAATCATGTCGTCCTTTTTTGTTGGTCTAAAGGGGACATCGTTCTTCAAATCATATGACCTTCCCTCCCATGTCTGACAATTTTTATGACTTTCTGAAACCATCAATCTGACAAGGTGTGCAAAACTGAGCAAGTAGGCAGGATTTGAACTCTGGCCTCCAACTCTCTTTTTACATCCTCCACACAACTGCCTCATTTTCTATGTACAGATTAATGCAATACATTGAGAGCCACTGAGCAGAGACTGAGAGCATGTACCATTGCCTCAGTTTGAATCATTGTCATTGTCAGTGTGAGTGTGGCCCTGCTGAAAAGACATTAACTCTTTTGCCTTTTAATACAACCATTATTTTAACTTCTATCACTTACTCAATAATGAAGAAATAATTGGATTCCAATTTTAACAGAAGGGCTGATAACAGCCAATAATGCTCTTTGACATCCAGGCTGATATCCTCACTAGCGATTGATACGGCCCACTGCAATATCTTTACTAAGTTTATTATCTATGCAAATGGGGGGAAATGATTAATAACTTGGATCCAACCCTTGGTGTGAGCTACCCGTTCTTCCATGCCGCGGTTAGAAAAGGTCTTTTCCACTGCTTGTGTTGCAGCCAGGCAACAGCCATAGCCATCACATTTGCATCCCCACCCAACCACTTGCTTGTACCACTGCCCACTTCAACTAAGCTATGAACTTCATCACCAGGCAGGCAGTGGGAGTTTGTCAGTTTGATTTCAGGACAATGAGAACTGGCATGCAAAGAGCAATTAAAAGGATCATGTGGTCGATCTTTGACACAAAGTGAAGAGGAAAACAGAGATCGGGAGGCAGAGAGGAGCAGAAAAGGGAGAAATGGGACGCCCCGTGGGACCGATCACTATCTCTCCACTGATAAGAGAGCGAGTGCCTGAAGACTGGCTTTTCTTCCCACAGCTTTTCATATCTCCCCAGGGCAATTTGAGTCCAATTGTTCAGGATTATAGATGCTTCTCCCTCTGGCATAGAAAGATAGATCTCTGCAGGTGAAGATGAGTTGATTTAACAGCACTGTGGAGCATCAGGGGAATCCTGATGAAAAAAGACATGTCAGAAGGGTGTTTCTTCACTATTAGCCCAGGAAGTGACTCTTCAGTCTGACATCTGATGATCTCCTCGACTTCCCCATATTAGTGAACCTCTTTCAATCCTCAGTGACTTTCGTACAGTGATATTAATGCAATATTCAAGCAGCATCATTCTTTGCTAATGTCAAAGATAGAAGTGATGCATATTGGGAATATGTATTACACATCTGTATAAGGTGGAGGTGTTTGCCCATGACACAAACATTTTTTGGAAATATTTCAGATTGTTCAGTGATCATGTAGGTGAGTCACTGGCCTTGAGGCAGTATCCTATCTTACTTAGTAATGTAATGGATAAATGTCACACCCCTACTGCATTCTTCATACCCTGTATCTTACCCCGTGGTGTATTTAGTCACTGATTCATCAGCAACCTTGGAATAAGTTAGAAATCTTAGTCAAAACATAGCTTCCCTTGCATAACTTTCTAGCAGGTCACTTTTTCAATGTAAATGTGTCATTGCGATGACAAGTGAAAGTGTTACATTTTCTCTTAATCACAGATTGTGTCATCTTGGAAGTGTCGAGTCACTCTTAAACTACCTTAACCTCTGGACTGCTTTATAGTGACCCTCTTTTTTTATACAGTCTATGCAGTGGTTTAAATCTTTTTTTCCTAAATTTATTACTAATCAGTGACAATATTTATGTATTGGCTTTTAAAATAATTTTCCAAAGCTGTGCTTTTAAAATTTACTCTAACAATTGTTTATTTTTATTGAGTTTACCAATTCAATTTGTTGTATTTCTGTTATACCATAACTATGATGTGATGTTCACATCATCAATGAAGCTCAATGATTAGATTTCTGTTTCAAAGTTTGATTGTAGTATACTCTCACAGTGTTATCATAGAGGCTGACTTTGACTATATCTGCTTTTCCTCTGAGATGCTTTGCTGACAAGGCAGGACTATGGTATGCTGAGGTGCGTCTGCCCCTCGCCCTCTGCTCATATGTTTTGTATTACGCCCTAGGAGGTGCCATGCTCAGCAGCTCGGAGATGGGAGGGGATAAAGCAGGCCTCTCCGACCCAAATGACGCATGACATGGCGCTGCGCCCCGGGCCCTTATTTATGGCTTCCCATGTCAGCGAAGGCTTGCCCCCCTGGGGAGCCCCACAGCCGTTACCCGCTAACTTAGCTCAGGCAGCCTTCAACGCTCATCACAGGCCTTTGAGACCTACAAAAAAATCCACACACTATCCACTTTAGGAGTTCTGGTAACTGTAATGTGGCAGCATGCACACATGTCTGAGAAATATGCAGAAATCAAATATATTTCCTCATGGAGAGGTTTATTTAGCTGTGCAATATTCACAGTGGCTACACTGCTGCATAAGCAGTGAACCGGCAGATGTGAAGTGCTACTTCAGAGGAATTAACGTCATGTCAGGCTACAGCTAGGCCACTGCCAGCACACACTGCCTCTTTTATCAATGCCTCTGATGTGGAAGAGGATGTGAAATCTGGAGAGAGAGTGAAGAAGAGATTTGGTGAGAGTATCTGAATACATTTTCTCTGTAGTCACTGAAGAATCCATGTACATATCACACCACATTAACAAATAGAGGCATACACTGCCAGCGCTCATGCACACACAGGTGTTCTCCATGAGCTATTCGGGAATGTTTTGGTGATCCCGGTCCAGGGTTTTGATGTGGGTAGAAGGAAAAGAAAAGAATGTTGAGGAAACGAAGGCCAAGGGATGAGAAGCAGCTCAGGAGTAGATGACAGAAGGAATAAAGGAGGAGAAAATCTGCAATAGATAATGTTTAAAAGAATTTAATGAACATCAGAGGAAGATGTGACGTGATGGCACGGTAGTGACAATGCGGCTAACACAGGACAAAAAGACGGCCTGGGTTTTCTCTTCCCTGGTATCTCATATTTCTTTGTGCTTTGGAGAGTGAGTGCAAAAAGAGGAAGCACTGTCAAGGTTTTATGAGGCCTTTTGAAAACAGAACAAGCCCTATCCAGAACAATATATCCAGCTTCAGAACTTCTCTGACAACAGCGCACTCATTTTTCTATCTTCCCAGGTCCTGCCTGTAAAACACCCTGTATGAAATCCACTCTTTTCATTGTTTAGTCTAGTGGAAATCCCTTAGATCATCCTCATGAGCAGCTGTCCTGCATCCCCTTCATGTTCCGAGTTCCCCCACCTTGAATCAGCTCAGACCCAGCCACCCGACATTAATCGGACTCTTTCTAGCGTTGTTAAGACCTGACAGCAAGTATGTTATGGCAGAGGAAGAGGATGAATGTCCATTGTACAATTACGCAAACAAAAGCCAGCGGTGTGGTTTACGGCCCGTCAACCCCAGCGGCGTCTCGAGTTCTAAGAAACTGGACGTGGTTGTGAAACGATGCTGTGCTTTGTGTAAATCAGTGATGAAGTGGCATTTGATAGAAGTGGAGAGGTGCATCTTGCCAAATTTTGTTCCTGTATATGATGCAATGCTCCACTCTCAAGCCATTGAAAAGACTAACTTCAATTAAATGCCTGCAGCAGCTCCTGAGAGAAGCCATAGCCGTCTTCACATCCATCCAGCAGCAGTGTCTCTCAACTCTGCAGATAGAGTAGGTCTGCATGACACCTCATAACACCACATCACTGAGCTTTTCAATTGTAGCACCATCTTTTTCTTTTGTTTCTTTTTTGTATGCGTGCCCACATGCATCTATTTTCGTGCACCTGTAGAGGAATGTGATGGTGTTGAGGCCTAGCAAAGCTCACAAGAAGAATCTGACTGAAGAAGAAACCTGACATTCCTCTCTCCTGTCTCTCGCTTCCTTCAATGATGTGGGCATGCAAACACATGATTTAGATAATGATGCAGGATCAAAGCAAAGATGGGAGGCAGCCTCTGATGCTCTTGGCCTGGACTTTAGATTAGGGAAGGGTTTGATTAGTCCAGCTGGACTGTACAGAGCCAGAGAAAGTCCTGGGAACCTGGCTCTGCTTGGCAAAGAGGGAAATACCACACTGTACTCTTGAGACTGGGTCATTGGGTTAAACCTTAAGCTGGAGTCTGTGCTTTCATCTGGCCTCCAGTGGAGCAGAGGCAGGATCTGATCTGATAAAGTCAAAAGAACAGGCAAACTAGACTAACGTCTCTCTTTCTTCTACTACCAGGAAGGAGAAAAAGAGATGCAAGTATGTGAGATTGACTGATGCGCTGGTGGTCTTCACCTCATTAGGACCTCCCTGATGTCTTTGATGGCTGCTAAGGGCCAGCGGGTGAAGAATTGTAGGCTCTTGTCCCATCTTCTCTCTGGGTCTTTTCCCATCAAACGTTACTTTTCCTCCCTTTTCCTGCTCCTTTTCCAGCCTCATGCTCTCATGTCTTTTCCCCTTGTTCTGTTATTTTCACCCTTTCTCCTCAACCTCCCATCCCCAAAGATCTCTTCATTTCTTCCCTAGAAGTGAGTAGACCAGCAGTGAGAGCTGACACAGGGGTCTGATTTGTCAGGGTCAATGTGATCCAATGATCCATCAGAGCCATCAGCTCTGATGGGGGACTAGGCCTTTGTTTGGCTAAGCCGCTGATGGAAGCGAAGTCTCTGTTGGGGAAGCCATTAAGAGCGCAGCAGGCCCAGAAAAATGAGCTGCCCTTGTCACTCCACATCAGGAGCTCAGCCATGGTCACAGATCCTTCTCAGACACCGTCACATTTGACCACTGTTTGTCCAAGCCTTTGAACTAGGGACAGCTAGATAGCCAGATGAATGAGCCCATGTGTGAAGTTTCTGTGGGGTGCTACAGGTTGGCTCACAGTCTTGGATTGATGGGGAGTGGTGGATTGTTATCTAAAGTTGGGTTGAGGAAAGATGATTGGTGAAGAAGGAGTGATGAAGCTGAGCTGATTATTTGTCCCATAGCTGCTGAGGTGGTAGGTAAATATGATCCAGGAAGTCCAGTTTAAAAGATGCATCCATGACTGTGAAGTGTTATCAGATACAAAGACTACTACACAACGCCTTATGTTTACTGTGAGGCAAGATTTTAAGTTCCAAGAAACGGCTGTGATCAGATTTCCAATTGAACACACTCATTCTTTAACCCGGTCCTCTTAGTGGCTGATGGACTTTCTGTTTAAAACTCGAATTTTCTCCCATTCTGTTCCCCTCTCATCTGTTAATGACTGGCAGCATCCTCTCTGCACATTGTCGAACCCACCTCTTACTCTCTCTTTGTTCCGTGACAGAGATTGAACACCTCCACCTTGCGTGTCATGGCCTCAGACTAAACATACTCTTCTGGTGTTGATGCATCAGTGTAGCGGCTGCCTCTAACGATGACCAACTTATCTCATTAGAAAAATAATGATTTCACTGCCTGCCATTCCCACAGATAGGCCCAGTATTTGTCTTAGGCTCTGCGTCCTTTGCTGAGCTGCTGGGCTCAGGGATTGGCTGCCTCAGCCCTTATGCCTGCCTGTCGTATATCAGCAGCACTGCCACCGTCAAGGACCTGATTTATGGCTGTTTATCTCCAGTCAACCCCCCACCCCTTCCCCACTCATCCAACAGATGGGCTCTGGCTATTTACTCAGGAGAGAGGAGAGAAAAGTCCCAAACCGAATAAATACAACAAACAAGAGGTAATAATGGGGAGGTTGGCTGTGATTGCAATTTATTGTTCACCAGAGAGATTGATCTGCCCTTGTTGTTTATCAGGTGTGACACTGATCATGTGTCTTACATTAATCTGGCTGCGTTTGGTTTCCTTCTTATCTTAATTACTTTCTTCCGCTTCAGTATGTGTGAACAGTTCTGCTCTTTGTGAAATGACATGGTGGTATTGCATATGTATAAAAATAATCCCCTAACTGTTACATGAAGAATCCCTTGATATGATTTATGTTTATTAACAGTGGAATTGTGAAAACATTCCTTCAGCTGTCACCTTAAATCTCTGCGAGTATAAACCCTAAATCTCACTGGCTGTCAGATCTTCACAGAGAAAAAAACACATTGCACCATAAATTGTCTGTTGCAGACATTAAGGGGCTTTAGTTGATTTCTGATTCTCTAGAGAAAGGCCTTAACTAACAATTTTTCAAACCAAGCCTTCTATTATTGTTGCTGATTTTTTTTTAGTACATATAAGCAGTGTAGTTTTTTTTTTTACTTTTTTTCTCTATTTGATGGATATAAACCAGATTTTGACCCTTGCACCTGTCAGTCATGAATTATGATTCCTGGTTTCTGAAGTTGAACTCTTTGAAAATGATTTTGGACAGAAGCACACAGATACTAGTTTGTAGCATCCTTCTCTGTACATTGCATTCCATAGAGACACATTGGTGCGTCTTGCAGTGGGACATATATTTTCTCTGCATTTAAGTGTGATAAATCCTCAAAGCGCATATGAGCTTAAATACAGACCGTTATTCACTTGGAGACGACATAGCTGAGTGCATCAGGAAAATGTATCCCAGTCCACGTAGCTGATATAACTAATGAGAATAAAGTACAGAGAGATGTTGGTGGGCTTCATGATCAGGTTAACTCAGCAGTCGCCACATCTCACTCATCTACTGAGCAGAAACAATTATGCCTTATCTCCACTCTGATTAACCAGTGATGAAGTGTAACAGATCCAGGCTACTTTTGACCACTATTGTACCAGATGTGTGTGCAATAATAAAGTGGAGCTGTTGGAGTTATGTTTCTTATCTTATATTGCCATTCATTTGTATTGATATTGATTTTTTTTATTATTATCAATACTAAACATATAAACTACGCAGTGTAATAAAGAAATAAGCGTTAAACTCACCTTTCAACATATGTTCCAGTTTATAAAAACAGGCACAACCAAATAAAACTACTGCTAATTCCAACACAAGTGATGGGTGGTGTTGATGATTATCAACAAACGTGCTCCAGAAATCTGTGATATGAAACGTGTAAACAAGCCACTTTCATGCCTAACACAAACTAGATATTCATCCATGATGAATCTACCATTTATATATGCTGTATATGATTTAATAATTTGGTACGTCATTTGAAACAGTGGGCCGGTTTGGTTTTAGCACATTTTTCATTACGCATTTCCTACCATTTGTTAATGGTGACAGCCATTTTGACAAATCAGTTTGATAGTGCTTTTGCTTGTTGGAAGACTTGATAACACATGAACAGGTTGAGTTGTTCCTGCACAGATATTCTTTCAGGTTGAGTCTCTGTAGTTCTGGATACAGACTGGTAGCATCTGCAATATTTGAACAGCAGTATCTCGGGATGGTTGGTATGAAAGAAGGAGGTCTGCACTGGTGTCAGTTCTGTTGGGAGACATATTCCCCAGTTCCTCCCTCTGCTCCAAGTCAGCCCACACTGAGAGACAGAAACAAAAATGAAGGAAGGGAACGTAAACACATCTGGAGCCAATCGTTAGGATGGAGGAAGGATCCTTGTCAGAATCGGACCTACCACCTGGCTAAGATCAGACTGAACAGCTCATCTTGGCACATGCTTAAACTGCTCTTTTATAGTAAGTGACTCACAAGGGGTTTCTGGTCATGACATTAATTGTGTGGATCAGCACTGCACCCTGAATACACAGTCCATAGGTGACATAACACAAACAACTCTTCCACTCATTTGCTTTTTTAATCAGTCTTCCCATCCCACCAGTCTTCGCTGCACCTCCTCACTCCCACACTTGTTGCCTGTATTATGATAGTAGACCAGAGCCTCCTCACATCACCAGCTGGCCCTATTGCTGGCACAGATGAAGGAAGGAAATGACATCATGGCATTTTTTTGGCCCCAGCTTGGCAAGAGGAACCAGTAAAATATCTGTTGCATAGTGTGAATTCATGGAAATGTAGATATGGTGTAGTTTTTTGTTTGTCTTTTTTTTTAGTTTTTTAATGACATCTTCAGATGGGGGGGTTCATTATGAGCTCATTGGTGCAGTGGTAAAGACATTCAGTTTAAATCTCTTTAAACTGTGAAGCTGTGAAGTGTCACTTTGCACTCAAAGCTCCCCTTGTCAGCCTTAAGTTGATAATGAAGTCATTACACAATTAACAGTGAAAATGTTGCATGCACGCTTGTATATTCATTTACAGCTAGTCAGTGTGGGTTTCTTGCTGCACGGATTCAATTCTAATTATAATAGAGTGTGGTGTTCCTAACCTTGGTGCTTCAGAGGTATTTCAGACCTGCTGCTATTAGTTTAGCTGTGGTCACAGTGAATACACACGTCACTCAGATTGACTTAGGAAAATGCAGAGCAGCCAAAACATAAAGTGGAAATGTTAACCCAATAACGCTAGATAAACAGTCAGAGGAGAGGAGCCAAAAACAACAGAGAGCGAAGGGAAAGTGTCCTGCTGGCATCAGGTTTCCCAGAGTAAGTGTTATTTGAAAAGCAGCTGAAGGGTGACACTCACTCTCCTCCCACCCCGTCTCCCTCACTCCCTCCTCCCCCTCTCACTCGACCATCTGTTGTTCTCTCTCCTCTCAGGCTGCTCTAAGTGCCTTGAAACAGCTGTCGGAGCAGGGACTGGACCCGGTGGATGGCCCCATCAAGGTACGGTAGGACACGGATCACACCGAACTGGCAGACAGCCGACCACACTCAGTCAGCGTTGGATGTTTTACTAATCAGCCAATCAGGGTGGATGTGAGGATCCAGGTGTGTGTGTGTGTGTGTGTGTGTGTGTGTGTGTGTGTGTGTGTGTG
>JANJOY010004733.1:0-12628 GCA_038496675.1 Rachycentron canadum
TCTTTCTTTCTTTCTTTCTTTCTTTCTTTCTTTCTTTCTTTCTTTCTCCCCTACATGCTGAAGTCTGGATAATTTATTAGAGATTAACTTGTCAGAGAAGGCTTTTTCCAGGGCTCACTTTACTACATTCATCATTCATACACATAACAGATAGCATTCCACAATTTATCACTGTGGGCCCATCTCCTCATCAGTGGGTATGTGTTCACATTTATGTCTGTGTCTTTTAATGTTACTATATGTAACCTGATTGTTCATACATCTGTGTGCACATGTTCACACCAGTGTATTTGTTTATGATATGATGAGTCTGTGTCTTTATAGGTAGTCTTCCATGTGTCAGGCTGGCTGGAGCACACAAACACACTCTTTTCCACATATCATAACTCATTTAGAGAGACGCACACACCTTGCTCTGGAAGCTTTCAGTCACAGGTCATACACATAATGTCTGCGTGTATGGCCAACAGAGCTGTGTGTAGCTGATGAAGGGTGAAACCTTTCTCGTGTGAGGAGAGTTGAAATGCGAGTATACACGCACGCACAGACGCACACATACTGAGGACATGTACGTAAGAAAGTAATGACTTAAAACCTTTCAGCCAGCATAAATATTCAGGCACCAACACATACATTGTACATATGTTCTTTATAATTTCAGCTTTTATTGCTGTATTCATTTTGTTCATTTCACCAATTCCACTCAGAAACTCTTGAAATAGTCTTTTATCATTATGCTTTACTTGTCTAAGGAGTTTAAGTATAAAGTTCTGTTACGTCTCTGTTATAGTTCCGTTGCAAAGCCATACTCATCCATACCTGTTAGCTTATGTTTTTATTTGCTCTCCTCATCCATTCTGTTCTTGCATCATTCAGATATTTCTTTCCTTCTCTCAGTTCCCATAGTTATTTGTGTCCTTTATTAAGATGCCTGCAGCTGCCCTGGGCATAAATAGGCCAGGCAAACACATACACACATAAAGGGACATATACACATGCAAATACACACACGTGGACAGAGTCAGAGCCAGTGAGAAGTAGGGCAGATAAGCAGGCGGTATTACCAAAAGCCCTTGGATCTCAGGAGCGTCCCAGAGGAGCATCATGTCATAACAGCCCTAATTGCACAGCATTTAGGAATGCCTGCAGAGTTAACCTCTCAATGATGAGGGGTCGCCAGTGATGTCATTACTACCTCCTTGGATGCCCCCTCACAGTCTCACATACACACTGTTAAATTTGTTTCCCTCCATTGCCATCTCTGTGTGGTGTGGGGTAATTGTCCACAAATGCTCTGGTGGCAATTAGACATGCAAGATTTACTCTCAAGCCAACCACTTAGAAAAACACAGGACTGTATCTCACTGAAACCATCAGTTCTCGTGTCATTTTGTGCATTGACTAATGTTTTCCTGTATTTACTTTTGGGGTAACTGAATTTGTCAACCTTTGCCCTCTTTTCCAGGTGCAGTATAGTGATGCGCAGAGTGGTAAAGATTTTGTTACCTATCTGACCCTCTCCCCTGTGCAAATGACTTTCCACGGCACCGGGAGCACCCTCCAAGCCAGCCATGACCAGGTATGTGTGAGTGTATGTGTATGCGAGTAAAGGGAGGGTGGGTGTCACACCTATTGAAACCACTGTGCTTTGTGGAAGCAGAACATCAAAGTCAAATATTCTACATCAAAGCATGCATTGTGTTGTATATAAAATCATATGAGAAATGGAGTGCCAGAAGGTGTTGCTTTACATTTTAATCATTAGTAAGTACGTAGTCTACACAAACCAAACTATTTCCTTGGTGAGCAAGTAGTAAGTAATTTTGACATAGAACAATAATCTTTATCATATTAGATGGAAGCAACACGTTTTTAAAAAATGAATACTTTATTTTGACCAATAACTATACATTAAAACACAACTAAATCAATTGAGAAAAATAAATGTCAAATGCGCATCGAAATTCTCCCCACATAAGTTTTTATTATGGTTGTGTGCTGCTCTGCAATGTATTTGTGCTAATATACTGTACACACCGATGGCCAATAATGGCTGCTAATATCAGTGAGGCTCTACGCTTTAGGATTGGCTCATACTGGTTCAGTGAAGTGTAGCATATAGTGTAGTATATAGGTCATATTGTGAGGAGGCAGCAGTCTTCTATCCTCCTCCATCCTCTAATTAACAGAAGACTTGGCTCTGTGGCTTTGTTATGAATCACCAGAGCATCAGAACCACCTGTGATAATAATCACTCATTGCATTTCCCTCTGACAAGCCTCTGTTCCTCCCACACACAGGCGCCAGTTCACCATGATTTTCAATCTATCAAAGTAATACCCATCCTGAAATCTGACAGAGTATCTCCACAACTTGCAGCATAGCCCTCATTCTCTCTCCCTCCCTCTCTAGTTTTCTCACTCACTCTCTCGCGCGTACACCCATATTCAGAAGGAGGCTCTTTGTCTTGTGTTGCCCAAGCAGAAAACCAGTTGCTTACATTCTATCATCTAAACATAGGACGCCCCTTTGTTCAGCAGTCTTCAAAGCTTTAATAAAGAGCCGTCCCGGGCCCTGAATGGGACAGCTGACAGGGGGCTAGTGCCGCCACCGCTAACTGAGAGCCAAGCCAATATAGGCCAGGCAGGTCTGCGTCCTCGGGACCTGTTGTTGCCAGGAGCACTGGGGCATGACCGACTGTTAGAGAAGGCCTTTCTTTTCCTCATCTCAGTACAGTGAGGAGTACGACCACAAAGGGAGCACCTAACAATAAGGGGTCACCCTCAGCAGCCCCCAAACTCCAACACTTGTTGAAAAAAGTGGGCCTGAAGGCGACACACATTTAGTCTGCTTTACCACGATGATGCAGGCTGCTGTGAGTAATTGTTGGCATACTAATAAGGCCCTCTGAGTTACCTGAAATCAATGGAATAGATTTCCTCATGAGCAGGCGGACATCAGGAATCCTGTTGCAACCACTCAGATTGATCCATGACTTTACAATTAATGGTCTGGGGGAAAACCACATGTTTCCTGTGCCACATGTTGGCCTTGTCACCAATGCACACAAACACACACCTTTCCCCTTTTATCTGTGTAATTAGACATTGTAAATCTCATGAGATGGAACAGAGGATCTCTCAGCTAAAAAGTGATAAACCTTTCCTGGAGCCTGTCTCTGTTGCTGTACACACACAGCTAACACAGTAACGTGTGGTGACTCCAGTCTGTTTCATTATACATCTCTCTGGGAATTTCCTGCTGTGTTATCTGCGCTCTCATGGAGGTTTATGTCAGGTAGACCAGAGCGACTGATAAAGATCAGCAGCCGAAGGAAATCCTCTCCACACATCTCTGCCCATGATGTATGGAGGAAAGATGTGTAGGATATGGACAGCAGCTACGGATAAATGGCTAAGGAAATTACAATTGGCGTCCTCATGCAAAACAACACATGATAAGAAGTGATCAATTTAATTTAATGTGTGTGTTTTTATAATTTTGTTACGGTTGTTTTGCTCACAAATACAAAATACACTGGTTTGTATCATTCATGTCTCCATTGAAGACTGTTGTTTCCAAAATGTGTGTGAAACTATTCAAATAATTTCAATGTGTATTCTTGCATGTCAGGCTTTATTTGAATTTAGCAAGTTTGGACCATAAGTAAGAGAGGAGGTCAGATGTTTGTACTTGTGGAAGCATTTTGTTTTGTTGTCACAACAGAGATTGAAGCTTGTGATTATCATACTTAATTAGCCCCTGTCAAATGGCAGTGAAACAATGACAGAAACACACATGGCCCCAAAGCCCTTACTGTCTTTAAAATATCAAAAAAAAAATCTTTAATCTGATTAGTTAACTGTTTACCGGTAACAATACAAGTTGTAATAACAATCGTAAACAGGCTTACTGTAAATAACGCTTAAAGAGATCTCCAGTTTATGTACAAAACCTTGTTGTTTTGGTTTAAAACATATCTTTTTCTGCCCTATCTGCTCTGGGTTTGGTTTGCACCAGATATTTATAAATGTTGCTACTTTTCATTCAAATTAAAATTTTCTATTTCTACATTACTCTTATTGTGTGTAAACCTCCTAAGTTCTTAATGACTACCAGCCTGTTTAAAATCACTGACTAACTAAATTGGGTTGCACCCTTAAGACTTGATGGTCATAAATAAGTAAACACCTCAGTGAAAACATTACTAGTGTGAAATTGGTTACTAGAAAACACATGTAGTAATCGAAACTAATTAACTATGTAAACAGGAGTCAGTGTAACACCACAAGCCGTAATTTAGCTGCTGAAAACAACTAGACAGACTGGAAAGAGACCAGACTAGAAATAAGGAGACAAGAAATATGTCAAATTTAACTGCATCATTTTGTATTTATATATATAATGTAATATATATATAAATAAGTATACATGATGAACTGAAATGTTTTTTTTTTTAAATATGTAATTACGCTAACCTAGCTGCCTCATTTTTGGTATTATGGAGGTGTATGGTGTTATTTTTGTTATTTACATCATTATTCAATAGCATTTGGATTGGCTGTCAGATGTCTCGGCTATTATAAACACTGCCTCCGTCAGCAAGCTACTCTTAGTTCCGTCGCTCGGTTCAGTGAGCTACTCCACAGTTCCACCTGGAAGGTTGCATGTGTAAATATTTAGGTAGAAGTAACCTCTACATTAGAAATTGCTTGTGTGGTGTAAAGTATTTTAATGGAGTTATGTGTAAATATACACATAGTAAACACTGAACAGCTGGGCTGAGTTTGAATGTAGAAATAGCTGGTGCAACCTGCTCCCGATACACAAGGAATCAGTTAATGTTTTCTGTTGTGCACTGTTTTGTGTACATTTTTTTAAATTACATTCCCAGTTGTTTGGACACAGGTGGAGGAGTGTCTGTAACAAACTAGATTGTATATGAATTGTTAGTAATAGAGATTAATTGCCCCTAAAAGGTGCAGAGTTGGTAATCTCAGGGTAAATCATTTGTGTAGCCTTGTGTTGGACAGTAAACATTAATGATCGAGAGCAGAGGTGTTGTCAGTATATTTTTTACAATGGTCTGCTCTTTATCAACAAGCACAAACACACACACACACAGAAGCACCTACACATAAACACACACCGCAGTGCTTAGGTGCCATAATCCTTGGCCTTGTGCAGACATTCCTGGAGGGCCTGTATGTGTGAGAGATATACAGCTGAGTGCTCTTTTTGACCTTATGTGCCATCTATTTGGTGCCATCTGCCCAACACATGTGAGCCCATAGGCTACTGCACTGGCTGAAAGTTGCCTGGAACCAAAGATGTTGGTCAGTATGTCCTCCATTTTAGTCTTAAATTTTTTTTGTTGATAGTTTAAGCCTTAGGTTACACAACTATGTTTGGTTAATATTTTAAGTATGTCCTCCATTTTAGTCTTAAATTTTTTTTGTTGATAGTTTAAGCCTTAGGTTACACAACTATGTTTGGTTAATATTTTAAGCTGAAGAGATGAGAAGGGAAACCTCAGGTGGCTTTTTTTTCACTAAACAGAAGCATTGTAAAACAATGTTTAACCCTGGTGTGTGTGTGTGTGTGTGTGTCTCTCATGTTCTCAGCTCCCATATTCAGCTGCAGGTTTATTTTTAGGTGACCTCTTGTTGGAAGCACACTCAAGCTTACAACCATGAGTTACTCTGTGACCACAAACTTCCAGCCTCTCTCTCTGCTCCAACACTCTCAAGGCTGCATCATCAGTGCTGCTCAGTTAAATCTGCACTCACTCAATAGATCTGTCTGTTACAAAGCAGAATTATATACCATGGCTCTTATATATATATATAATTTTTTCTGCATGCTTTTTAGACAGGCTGATTTCTGTGTTTGTTCTGCAGAGCTGAAGTAACTCTCTGGCAGTCCCTCTGTGGCGGCAGTGGGACACCAGGGGGGCCGAGGCCCACTGAGCTGTGTGTGAGGTGTTGCTGGTCCAACATGAGCGGTGCGCAATCGAAGATGACAGGGTGACTGTTGTCTGCCACCAGACTCTGTGTGTATTTGTGTGTGTGGGGTTGCTTTGCGTGCAGTAATGTCCTCAGCTGAGCCACCCTGGGTCCCAGGGGCCCTGTCTCTCAGATTGTCAGCTGTGGCTGCATGGGTTTCCTGCAGCAAGAGCATATTTTGGCTGATTTGATATGACATGCTGGACATCAGGATTAAAATGTGTTGTAGAAGTGCTCTCAGGTAATGAGGCCCAGTGTTTTGGATTTCTCAGGATTTACTTCTCGTGAACTGTACCGATGTTTTCTCAGGTGTCTGGTGTTGCTGGAAATGTTATTTTTCTCTCAGTAATTTTTCCTTTAGCTGTAATGCAAAGTTTTGTATAGCATGCCGATGAACTGATTTTACGAGATAGTGACATACTTCCCCTTGCCTTTCACAAGGCTGACATAACCTTACCAAAACACCATTTGGTCACATGCTTGCTGTCTTGACAGTTTCTGTTATCTTATGCAAGATCCACAAACACATACAGATAACCATGCACCCCAAACCCCCGCCCCAAAAGAAACAAATCATTGGACAGTTCTGCTAAAATTAATTGGGCATTTGACCTTGTCCCTGGTATGTGGAAATTTGCTGCCAGCACAGTTGTGATGTTGAAACAAAGAATGATGTAGGGAGATGATAATTAGCGCCAGCGGTGCAGAGTGTATTTGTTTATATGTTATACACATTTATTTACATGCCTTCATCTATTTGGCTGCAAATGTGTTGAAAATGTACATAAGTGGGGGGAAAAAAGTGACCATAGGAGAGTGTGGTGGCAGTGGGAGGATGGACGGGACTGATTCATTGTGTGGTGACTGCTCGGATGGTCTTCAGAGATCCCCCACGGAGCTCAGGAGAACAGCAGGAGAGGGAGCTGCAAAGGGGAGGAGGTTGCACAGGCCTTGTGTTTGAAGTCTTCCTTCCCGACTGGATCGCAGACGTTACCCCAGGCTGGGCTCCTCACAGGGGGTCCCCCTGGAGTGTTACCCAACCAGGCAGGCAGCTGTCGGACAACCTCTCCTTCCTCCTTATCTGTCTTGTCTATCTCCTCTTTATGTGCCCGTGTTGTGTAACCAAACGCAGCACCTGGACATATCCTAAATCACTGTATGTGGAGAAAACAGGGGAGTGGGACCTAATCTGCATTCATGTAGACTGAAAGTTTTGAGTGGAAGTGGAGCAGACTTTTCTAAGGCTGAGCAAATTCATAACACTCTGCTAGTGTTGTTTAAACATGCAGATGTGAAGGTATTGGGGGGAAATATCCATCATTTAAAAGACAATAGTTTTATACAGGTAATGTTTGATGCTTGTTAACTAAAGCTTGTCAAGATCTGTGACTGAATGAGTTGACTGACTGTTATATGTGTTCAGGCTGGTTAGATGAAAAGTCTCATGACATTCTATCAGGATTTGAAGTGTTTTTGTCGCCATTTTCCACTGAACTTCGTGCTGAAATGTTATGTGAACGTCTGAAGGAAAATTTGGGTCAAAACATAACATGCCAAAAGTTTGAAAAGACACGATAAATATTTGGCTAATATCAAGTCACAGCTGAGTGCAGTGATCCAAACCTTTGGCCTGCAGGAGCATTCATCTGTTGCCTGTATGAGCTGAGCCGGCCTAAAAACTCCACAGCCACATGGAAACCGATCATAAAGGGAAAAGCAAGTGCTGTTACAGCCCAGGTCACGAACAATGGAGGCCGCTCTCATTTTAACAATACAAATTCCATCTGTAGAGCTGATGTAACAAAAAAAAAAAAAAAAAGCACAGAACCAGCATTTGAAGCACTGATTATAGTTTTGGGTTTTGTGACGTTGCAGACGTTTTGTGAAGTCTGTACACTCAGGAAACAAGTTTGTAAACCTGAATTCTTTATTGAATGTCTGTAGTTACCAGACACACTGTTTTGGAATAATACACATGATCCTACTTAATATTATATGATACTGAAGAATTGGCATTCAGATTAACTTTAATGGTAGGAAAGTTAAACAAATCAAATTGACAATATTATGATAGATTATAACTTATTCATCATGTTCACATCATGGGAAATTTCAGTGCAAATATTTCACTCTGTTTTGCTTTATTTAAGTTTAAATGACATTTGAAAACTGTTTAAACTTATGCAGTAAAATCATGTTTCTAGTGTGACATGTACATATGATGCAAGTGTGCACCGAAATCTGAGATTTACCACAGGTTGGTGACTATAGATCACATACCTGTGACTCAAGTGGTAACCCTCTGTGACGTCACCTGTTGGTTGGTGAACTTCCCTTTTGAAGCCTTGAGTTTGTAATTTGGAGGATAAGCAGCACCTAAGGAGGATTGAGGGGTGGATCTGACCTGCTCTGAACTCTCCTGATTGTCGACAGGTTGCTGTTTGTGGTGTAGTCTGTCAATCATGGGGTAGCCACGTTTATTTTCCTCTAAATGGGGCCATAATTTGAAAAAAAAAATGGACATCATGCTTTATTGAACTGTATTGAAGACAAGCAATTGAGACCATAAATTCATTAGCAAAACAGTTACTCAGATCAGGTGATTTTTCCCATAGACATCAATACAATCTAACTTTTTTTTTATAACCAGTGGAGTCGCCCCCTTATGGTCATTATATAGAATGTAGGTTTTGGGCTCTTAGGCATTAGCTACACTTTACAGCCGCAGAGTCTACATCCACTTTTATATACAGTCTATTGTATCGACTGAATTATCTGCAGAAGGTAACAATGTCTACAATGTGGTTGGCTCATCTGGTCTGGCCTGAGTAAAATAATAACTGTCAGGCACAGTGATACGCTGTTGGGTGGTATAGAACTTTGTAAAATAGTAATTTAAGATTTGAACTGTGCTTTGCCAGGTTGAGTTGAGTTGAGCCAAGATTCAACCTAGCTGAGAGGCCTTTGTGATGTGGGTTGAGGTTGGAAAGGTTAGAAATGAATCCCTGTTTGATCTGGAAATGCTGCGTTAAGAGAAATGGGAGGATTATGAGGCCAAATTTGTTTGCCAGATTGATGGTTTTTGGAAAGTGGTCTGAACATCAGTAAAAAGTCTTTATTACTTGATATTGACATGTGACTGGCAATAGCTTTGATTGATTTAACTGCAGTATGTGCACAGAAAAAAACAAGGCTTTGTGGTCTTGATGCAAACTGTGAGTAAAATATTAAAGGTGGAAATCTGGCACGTGAACCAGACCAAATCACTGCTGAACCTACAAAATGTTTTTGTCACAAGCTGCTTGTTATTAATACATAAGAAGATGTTATAATTTCAATTTTGCAGCAGGAAGCACATCTTTGCACAGCACTCAGTAATTAGTCCACGCAGGGGGAACGATCAAAGACCTGCCTCACTCCCCCTCAACATCACCTTTCAAAGCAGCTCATACTTTGCCTACCTCCCCAACACCACCCTCACCTAGCACTCCCACTGTCAGACCGACCCCCTGCCCACACCCTACCCTTTTCCTGTCCCGGGAGAGAGGACAAAGTGAAGCATCCACAGAGCGATCCATCACTCCTGCCTGTCTTCCCACATGCCCTCCTCAGGAAACACCTTTCAGACCAGGAGATTAGAGTGCGACGGGAGAGGAGAGGGGCAATGAAAGAATGATGGAGGAGGAGGGTAAACGACTCAGATAGGCAACGAGAAGAAGAGGCAGAGGAGCGGGAGAGAAACTGATTGAGTGGGATTATGAGAGATTGATGAGGACAGGGAATGAGAAAACGAGATATAGAATAAGTGACTGACTTTTTTTTCCTTTGCACCAGAGGAAGCAGTGACCAGTGGGGAGAGAATAAACATGAACTTGCCCATTAGGGGACGTGGTGATAGTTCAAAGTGCTCCCTTGGAACATTACCATGTCTATTAAGGGCGGACATGGTGTGGAACTAAACACACACAGACCCTTGAGGGTTGTACTGTGCTTGATTTACTTTTAACATAATGTGGAAGAACAACAAACTAACTGGTTAAGCTGGAAAATGAACACTTCAAAATTAAAAGTTGTAGACATTGTGTTTACTGCATGTTGTTATTTTCTTATGTCCAAAGCTCAAAGTTTATCTTGTTATCTTTTCATCAGCAGTCAAAAACCACAGGATATTTAATCTGCTGTGATACAAAATGGAGAAAAGAAAAACAAAATTAATCAATTTTATATTCAACAAATTACCTTAAATCATTTGCGTTTGTTGGTTTGTTGCCGTGTATTTGTATTTAATGATGCCTTATATACCTCCAGTGCAGACAGCATTTCAAAAAGGTTCCCACTGGTCTGTATGTGACTCCTGTCATGTTTATGTTGCAGTACAGATCTGTGCAGTACCTCAGACTTGAATGAAAAGAGAAATGCAGCACCCAGTTTGTTCCTGCCTTAGCAAAGATGCATGGGAAGATGATTAAACAGGCAATATTTATCTATTTCATCTGGATAACCAGATGATCACTGTTGTGTACTCATGAAAACAAAAATGAAAATTTTCTATGCTCCAGGCTGTTGCCATGTGTTGGTAAAGTATGTGCTAGAACGTAATTTGACACTTTTTAGTTGTCAGAGATGTGTAAAATTGTCAGACACTCAAATAAATGGTGACCGTGACAGATAGTGTTACCTTACTTGTCAGTTTAGATTAAATTCCATAACCTGGAGTGTCTCTGAAAGCTGAATTGACATGTGATACATTTAGACAGCTGAAAACACTGGGCCCATACCCACAGCTGATGGTAAATGGGATTTTATTTATTTTATTTGTTTAGTAGTATTGTCACTGTAATCAGATATTCTTGTTTTTTTTTTTATTTTGTGCTAATAGCTAGTTTTGTTAAGGTGATGACAGGAAGCATTTTTTAAGTATAATTTATATCTGTTTTTTGTGTATACAAATTAATTGTTCTCCCTCCCTGTTGGCTTTGTACCTGTCAGAACAGTGTGATTGCTTTAAGGCAACCAAATGTGTTAGATTCATTATCACCTCGGTGCTAAGAGGAGCAAGATGTTTTGGCAGAGGCCTTGCAGGCTTCAGTGCAGTTATCCTCTGTGTGTGATTTCCCACACGCACAAATTTGGCATGGATAAAGGTCTCTAAACCAATCACACCTCTCTTCACTCATCAGGAGGCCTAAGCAAACCAGGCTGCTAATTCGCGACCTACCGCTCTTTTGTAGCGTCTCGGACTCATTAACTTAATGTCATTTGATACTGAGTGATAGTTCGCCTTGCTGAAAAGGTCCCCAAGATAAGCTCCAGGTATTTCATCTTTTACCCCTGCTTTGCCTACTCCTGGTGACAACGTGTGAGTTATATCACCTGTGGAGAAAACACCTTCCCTAAGACGAAAACAGGCAGGTTTTCACTTTGAAAAGGTTAACGTTGCTCCTTTGTTTCGTAACAAGCATTATGCAAATTGTTTTACTGTGTTTTGTTGATTTAATAATGAGTATTTCTCTATTTGCGCCCTTTGAATATACAGTTGATATGACAGTCTGTATAAAGCTGCTCTATCTCATGATGCCCTGTTAACAAACATCTTAGAAAATATACATATAAAACAGAGGACCACAAGCCTACACTAACATTATCAGTTTCATCCCCCTCTTGGAGAGTTGCACAACGCATTGAACTTCTATTGTGCAACTCTGCAAGGAAAAGCTCTGGATTTGAAAAAGCCATTTAACAACTTGATATGTGACACACTTCTTGTGTTAAAAACTTCTGAGAATTCATCACATCATAGGAGTGCTCTAAAATCACACTCTGGCAGTAATTACAGGCATACAAGTTTACCGCACAGACAAAAACAACCACACATCTACATAGAAAAACACACACATACACACACTCTTCACAAAGACCTGTATTGTTGGTTGTAATTATACTCTTTTGTTGCTTTCCTGACTTAATGAAATCCAATCTCCCAGATGCTTAGATGCTATTTGTTTGTAAAAGTTGTTTTTGATTTCCATCGTACACACCATGATTATGGTATGTTTTTTTTTCTAAAATTGCAAACCATCACTGAGATTTTTGCTGACAGGTCTAAAGCCATAAGAGGGTCCTCCTGCGTGATACAGGATAACTACAACTGAGCTGTAGTTTAACCCTTTGACTACAAGCAGAAGGCCAAAAAGACAAGCCTTTCCACCATGGCCATTATGAATTGGGGCCTTAGTGACCCTTACTGTTCAGTGGCAGATAATGACGCTTCCAGTGGGAGTCAGGTCGTTAATGCCCCACGTTGGGATCGGTGTTCTGTGGCTGCATACTGAGTTATGGAGATGAGCGTAGCGACTGGGGAATGTTTTTCTGTCTGTCTGAGCACCCTAACCTCCCCCACCCACCCCCTCTTTCCTGCCCCCAATCACTACCACCATCCTCTCTTGATGTTAGCGCATTCTCAGGCCTCTAAGAGCAGACATTTTGAAACACTCAAAACAACAGCCACAACGGGGGTTAACACCAGTTACGACTAAGGTGTCACATACTCCTGTGGTTTAAGTAAACACTTTGGGTGTGTGTGTGTGTGTGTGTGTGTGTGTGTGTGTGTGTGTGTGTGTGTG
>JANJOY010004737.1:0-12007 GCA_038496675.1 Rachycentron canadum
TGGATGGATGGATGGATGGATGGATGGATGGATGGATGGATGGATGGATGGATGGATGGATGGATGGATGGATGGATGGTCAGAAGTTCAATAATAACTTTTAGCAGTCTAGCCAGGAGGCTGGAGGGCCAGACTGCAGCTGTTCCATCTTCCTGCCTTCCCTCTTCCCTCCCTCCTTCCTGTTCTCACTAATGCATTTCTCTCTCTTTCTCTCGCTCTCTCTCTCTCTCTCTCTCTCTGCACAACTCCTCTTCCTCCCTCTGTCACCAGTTTAATTAGTGCAACCCACAAACTAGAAACAGGGGTGTGTGTTCTCCAGATATTCACGGCCAATAAATGGGCTTTAATTAAAGCTCCAGTGTCATCTGCTAATGTAGGATAAGAAACAATTAATTGATGATTATCAATCTGATCAATTCTGCTCCTGCTGCATCACTTAACCTGCACTAATTGATCGTGCTATTTGTCATACTGTGGAACCAAAATGTTTATTTTTTTAATTTTTAAAGAGTCAGTTCACCCAATTACTTAATTAACCGGAAGAGCGTTTTCATTTATGAGTGAAACAACTGAGATATTGACCATTCGCACAAACTATCAATCCACACTTTCAATTTCTCTGTCTTCTCAGGTCTTTTGTACCTCAGAGCCTCAGCACCACCCCCACCAACCCCCACTCACACACTTGAAAACTCAAGAGAGCTCTCCAGCAGGAGTAGGCAGCAGCAGAAGCAGGAGAGGGTTAGATTGGGTGTGAAATACGTTCTGCGACTTTCAAACAAGGGAAAAAAAAGCGCTGTGGCATTGCTGGCGGTGCAGGCGAGCGAGAGCACCTAGTGGAGGGCTCTCCCTTTGATGTTTAATTTAGAGAGGGAGAGAGTGAGGGAAGGAGAGGCTGAAAGGGTGGGGGTGATGGAGGGAGAGACAGTGGAAGTGTCGAGTATGCTGAAACTCCACTGTTTTCCATCAAAGGCTTTGGGTTTCCTCTCCTTTTCATTTATTCACCAATAGTGATGAAGGAGATTGCGGGCTGGAATACAGTAGCTGAGAGAAAAGGCTCAGGGATGGTGAGTAAAGAAGGAGGAGGGAAGGAAGAGAGGAAGGGAGAAAGGGAGGGAAGGGAAGGAAGAAGGGAGGGAAAAAAGAGCAGGAGGAAACAGGAAAAGTGAAATGTGGTTCTGGAAAGTGAAGGAGATTCTGGTGGAGCCAGATCTGGCTCACAGAAGCAGTTTTCTCCACCATTTCTTCCCTCGTCCTCTGTCTCCCCTCCTCCCCCTCACCATCTCTCTTTCCACTATCCTCTGTCGGGGAGTCCTTCCTTCTTCTTTCTGCTCACTGAGTGAAAAGTGGAGCTGTGTGCCAGGCGAAGGAAGCAATTAAAAATTAATGGAAGCTGAGTGATAGAGAAACCTGCAAGGGCGTGCCGCCCGCCACACACACGCACACTGCTGCCGTGCATGCACCCAGTTTCCCTCCACTTTTCCTCCCTGCTCTCTGTCTCTCCCTTCCTCCATCACCTCTTTCTACTTCGGCGTCTCTGCTGGAGTGTCAGCCAGGACGAGGCGATGTGGAAACACTGAGCACATCAGAGGCCGAACCCAGACACCTGCTGACAGAGGGAGGCGCCACTGATTTTTACAGAACTTCCTGCTGAAATATGACGTGGCATTAGGAACGTTTCTTATCATAAATACAACCTTTTATATCTTGACTGGGCCTCTAGTTGTCTTCAACTGAATTGCAGAGATGACAGAATCAAACATGGTGTATACCAACAAACAACATGGTGGTTTTGCTGTTGAACCAAAGTGCTGCTTCTGGTTTGGATGGTGGCTTGAACTTGTCAACAGCTTTGTTGACGGCTCCTCACGTCGATATGTGGACACACTCACAAATGTTCAAAAGAGTCTTGACATTCATTTTTGACCAAACATTGTCTGCATGGATTATTGTGGACCGTTCGTTGGTTATACTGACTTCAGTGGCTCAGTGGCTGTCATGCCCTACTGTATTCTACAGTATCTGAGATGTTTCATTAGTTCCTCACTGGGATGATGTTTATTAGATATTTGTGGATGTAACTTTTACAGGCTGTTCATTCATCATAAAGCTGAAAGCAATGTATACCAATCCATGATCCAGGTAGAACTAACCTTGGCTAAAACTGCCACTTATGCACAGACGGGATGCTCAGATGTTCACATGTGGCTGCTGTGCAGTGTATTTTACACTGGGAGTGTGTTTGTTCACTCTTTTCTGTCTTTGTCGTGTGTCAGTTGTTAGCTGGGATGCCCACAGACGACAAAGCAGGATCATCAAAAGAGCTAAGACGATCTTATTTCTCTCTGGTCCTGGATGTCCGCAGCAAAGGACATGACCTCTCACCCCCCGTCCTTGGAAAGCCCCTCCCATCTTACAAACACACACACACACGCACACACAAACACACACACAAAAACTGAAAGCCCTTGGAGTGGGAGGGTGCAGGGAAGTGACCATGCTATCATGCTTATTTGCATTCTGAAGAGTAGGATGTAGACCATGCCACGCTACACACACACACAGAGACCCACCCTGACCCTTGACCTCCACGCCCTCCTCCCTCCCTATGTCTCCCCGATCCCACAGAGGAGCTGATGCATTCTCTAGAGGTGGATGACTGCCCCTTTGTACTGAGGGGAGGCAGAGAGAAGAATATTGTCCTCTTTAGTGGAGCAGGGCAAGGGTTTATACCTTCAAGAAGGAGGAGGCGGCTTCAGCACCACAGAACCATGGTTTTAATTTTCATGTGCTGATATCTATTTTCTGATATCTATCTGTGAATTTTGCACAAGATCATCATCGATTTACTTGGAATGAGGAGAAATACTCAGCCCCCTGAATTAGATAAATGCTAATGAGTTGCTGAACCAGGTTTAACTTTTGCTGCAATACAACATAACATCATCCAGCAAGGTGCCACACTGGCCAGTCACAAACGTGCAAACACAGCCCTGCACCATGACATATTTCACTGTCTTATCTGCACAACACCACTCCCACCAGTGCAGCCTCTTGCTTTGTTTGAACTCAGTACAAATGCCTCTCCTGAAGCATGGGGGGAATTTGTGCAAATGCTAACAGGACGAACTTCATCTGTTAGACAGTGAAGCTTCAGCTGAAGCTCATGAAGAAGACAAACTTGTGTTTCCATGGTCAAAAGTGAACTTTTACCCCTCAACTTTTCAAAAAGAGAGCAGCTCTGTGAAGCAGATCGATTCTTCACTGAGAAATGGCAGCAGGCACAGATGTGTAGAAAAAAAAAGAAGCTGTGAGATATGGTTGTGGGGGGTGCAGTAGTGAAACCCCCAGCACAGACCAACATGGGTTTAACCAAAATGGCCACCTACCACAGGCCTCTGTGAGATGGAGCAGGGTGTAACCACATGTTTCTGCTATCTTCCACCTAGCAGCGGTGCACGCTGTGACCTACTAACTGTAAAGTATGTGAACACATCGAGGCTTTGCTTTGTTTAACCCCAGTCCCTGCCCCATGTTGCAGCTCCTCCCTCCTTAAAACTACCACACATGTCTCACTTTACAGAGCGACTTGCCTCTAAGCGAGTGTAGCTGCTGCTCCTGCCACAGTAAAATCACAATTATGCAGCACACGTAACATGACAAACCAGGAAAGCCAGCGTGTTTTACTGCAGCTGCAGTGTAAGCTATCATTGTGTGAAAGGCAGACAGGAAGCATATGCAGTGTGTTATCAAGGTGAAAGTGGACCGCCACTGCTCTGTCTAACATGGTGTTGTGTGTGAAGACATAGAGAGTGTGAGGAGCTACAGACAGCGACACTCACCTATGGATGAGGAAACAGCAGCAGGAATGACCCACAGAGCCATGAAAAGGAGAGAAAAGACAACAGTTAGTCGCATCGTCTTGAGGCAATCATTGTACAACAATCACTGTTCACAAACTGTTTATTTTTTGGTGAGGGGGGGTTGGACTTTGTACCTACAGGAACTCTTCAGGACTGGGGCCCAACTGTGTGACCACTTAGATATTCATGGCATGAAAATATTTCAGACCATCTTGTATAAAGCAGTAAGTAAATCATACTTTACCTTGTTATGAGCTGAGTTTTCTCTGTTAGCTGCTTTATTTGAATTTTGCTAATCGGTGCACAAACACACATGTGAAAAGTGATTTTTTTTTCTTTTCATCCTCCCATCTCAAGTTTAGGCGGCTTCCTCTCTCAGTAGTGGTTTTATATTTTTCCTGCACTTGGCTTAAGTGACACAGTGAAGGGGGCCTGTGAAATTCCAGACAGCTTCATTAAAGCGCAGTAATTGCTTTGCGAACACCAGCTCATAAAAAAGGCCCACTGCCCCATCTCTTTCTAAAGAAAGCAAGGCAGTGGGAGGGGGTTATGGGTTGGGGTCAGGAGAATATTTGGGGTGTAGGACAATGGGGCACCCCAACTCTGGAAGTGTTGGTGGAGACGGAGGGGTTGTGTTGGAGTAATGATGCCTCAGGTTGCCTGCCTTCAATCTTTCCATATGACTTCATGCTGAGGGTTGAGCAGTGTATCATTACTGTTTATTTTTATTGCCAGGTGGATCAATACCACATTAGTCATCTATGGGAAAACAAAAACATGGGCACCTTCACACCAGCAATGTCAGTATTAGTTGTGGTATCCACCACAAACTAACCCCCCACTCTCCAACCCCACCCCATCAATTCCCTACATATAGCCACACAAGCAGATACCTACACGTGCAAACAATATTGACTAATCATGCATGCAAAGCACAGGCCCCCACACAGATCAGCTACTAACATCCAAAACACAACACACACACAAGTACCTCTGCCATGAGTTTATCTCCTCTGTTGAGAGGTTCTGACCACCAGCACAACATGCCCCACTTCTCTCCTGTCTCACAGAACCCCATTGACATGACTCTCCCTATAACACAGCCACAGGCCTGTAGGCAAAAAAAGCTGTCTCTTCATTGCACTACCTAATGAGGTAATAAGGGCGAAAATTCACCAAATGTGTTTGTTTTTCACATCCGGGCCCTGCTAATTGCCTTCTCTTGCAAACCCACAGTTTGCATAATGATGTCAGTTGACAAACTCTTCCCATGCTAATAATGACCAAAGCCATGTCGACAGTATGTCAAGCTAAATTTGAAAATGAAAAATCCTTTGCTTTTCAATTCTTATTACAAAGGTTTCATGTTCTACACTTTTCCTGTGTTTTATTTGAAGTGTTGATTCCATTAAAAGATATATTTGTGGTTTCAAGTAACAAAATTTAACAGAATCTCTTATGGTTTTAGATCCTCTCTCTCAGGCTTCTCTCTGGAGCTGAAATGGCCACAACAGTATTAAATAGAACTATAGTATATAGATCCCAGAACTGCTTTACAATCAAAAAAGATCTAGACTAGATGGGACCTTTAAAAGGCTACTCTACAGCAAAATAGTGCAATTCAACTTCTTTCTATGGTAGTACAGTGCAGAGAGCCCTGTGCACTAAATTTAACACTTAAAAAATGCTGTTTTCTAAGGTTTCATGCAAAATGTGTGTAGGAAAGAAAAACAATAGCAAAATGAGGGTAGTTGAAATTTTATAAAAGAGAAATCCCTTAGTAGGTCTCACTTTCACATGCTGATTAATCACTTAAGAAGATTGCCCTGCCCCCCTACCCCCTCCTGTTGCCCCACTCACTTCCCCAACACTGATGCTCATAACAGGATTGGTCTGGTTAATGTCTCTCCGCTTAACATATTTCAAGCCCCGGCTGAGAAGTGGCACGTTTTCATCTGAAAAGGCAGATGAATCGCAAAGACAAAGGACAGATGATAGTTCTTGACTTTCTGCTCTCTGAGGGGGGCACTGAGGTTTTGCCTCCGCCTAATTTACTTGGTTTTCTTCTCCGCATAGCTTACTCTGTGTAGTTAGAGCACACTGGCAGGGGGTCCCCACTTTCGCTGCAACTAAAGGGATTAGGTGTAATTGGGACAAAAGTACTGTCCATGAGCTTTTTCCACCCAGGGCCTCTCTCTTTAATGGGCTGCTAACTACAGTCAGCTCTTCTGCAGGCGTCTTATCAATTCTGACTAGTCAAATTTGTTCTGCTTGAACAGTCTGCTTGCAGACTAATTTAATGCACACATTTTATAAGAGAAAATGCACAAATCTAAAGTGGTTTAAATGCAGCACCCTGTTACTTCTGCAGGGATTTCCTCAGTGGTTTTGTGTTTAAGGTTAAGAATACATGTCAGAGTAGGGAACCATTTCAATTATCTGTGACCTTTCCACTGTCCCGGCTGTTATTTCTGCCTTGTCTAGTTCTGGTGGCGCTGAGAATGCTCACATGTTTCCTTTCTCACTCTCTTATCTGACATGTCTGCGAGGCCACTGAGACCAGTGTGAAAGGCTTGGAAAGTGTCAGAGAATCAGAAGAAGAAGATTAAAGAGAGTGCAGGTTTATTTCCCATACAGCGGTACTTCACTGTCAGCTGATGTTGCCCAGTAAAAGAGAAACTGGATGTATATTGAATATTGCAGCAACAGCCTCCATGTAACCTTCAGTGTACACTCTGTTGCAAGAAATCAATAAGTCATGAAGGAGGGTCAGCCATTTGACAGGTTACTACCATTGTGAAGATCTTAGGTCAGTTGCAATGACAACCTTCTGACAATTGTTGCTAGCCCTTTGCACCAAAAGCGAGTCCTTCTTGCTGCTAAACATGTGTACACAAATTAACAAATACTCTAGAAACAAATCAAACACACTTCAAAAACCAAGATCTGACCTTGTCCTGTTGTCAGGGGGAAATAAAATGCAGTCCTTGGGTAAAAGGTGAAGATCGAAGGGGCAAAACAGAAGTCCTACACCCTCTCCCACATAAGCTCACCCCCAGAAAGCCCCATTAAACAGTGCAAAAGTCAGGCTTGCAG
Source organism: Rachycentron canadum (assembly GCA_038496675.1). Taxonomy (NCBI): domain Eukaryota; kingdom Metazoa; phylum Chordata; class Actinopteri; order Carangiformes; family Rachycentridae; genus Rachycentron; species Rachycentron canadum. The sequence continues at coordinate 6,960 of JANJOY010004737.1, forward strand.
GGCTGTCTTTATGGCTGCCAGATGGCATGAGAGGGGCCTGAGCTGCCTGTGAACTCTCCTCCACCCCTGTAAAACAGTGACCAGTTGACCCTATAGCCATATAAACGTAAAGTCTAAGACAACAAGGCTCCAACCACCGAGACACGTCACTCCAGTCAAGTCACCTGAGGAAGTCATCTTGCTGTTGTAATCCCACCCCACCACCACCACCCTGGCATTTGATTTCCGGTCCAGAGTTCACATTATAAGGATAAATATAAAAAAATGCTGCTGATCAAGATCATGGTGGCATCCCTTCTCATCATAAGGAGAATCATAACCCTGGAATTAAGGATAGTTACAAAGGTTTTTTGCACTTAGTAGCATTAAAGAAAAAGTAAAAAAGTAAAATTTGTGACCTAGGAGCAGTACAGAGCACTCACATTCTGGAGTGCTTACCTGACTACAGGCAGTAAGGAGATTATTAGAGAGAATGGATATAAACATGTATTTGACTGACTGACCTCAGACCTCAGCTGATTTCTAGGTGTCACAGAAGGTTCATGACCCTTCATTACCTACCTCTCAAACAGCCAAAGCCACCTCTTAACTGACTTTACAGTCAGGACCACTATTAGAATAGAAAGAAGAGATGGTGTGGGGCGTGGGGGGGGGTTAATCACGTCTGGCCTTTAGAATGTAGCCTCATTCTACAAACACTATCTTGAGAGGTAATCAAGGGAGGGACACTTAAGGGCTTAATTGCGCCAAATGTGCTTTAATGACCAGAAGTCACAGCCTCGTCTTTATGTCCTAAGTTTTAGCAGCCAGAAGACCCAGGCCACAGAGAGGTCAGGGAGGGGTCAGGTTGAAAAACAGGCCGACAGAAAGTTTGGGATGCATCCAGGGCAGCCAACAGCAGTACAGTCCACTCGGAGGTTCAAACTGAGAAACTTAGAAAGAAGCCGTTGTGGCTTCTGAGAAAGGAGTTTGTTCTAGAAGAGGAGGTGTGGAGGCCAGAATATTCAAGGCCAAGGGTACAGTGAGGGAAAAAAAACAATAGTAGTGCTGCGAAGAGGATTCCTTTGCAGAGTGAGTAAATGAGGAAACTGTGGTTTGACGATGGTGTCAGACCCTGATGTTATCTCTGGACTGCACAGGGTTTAGCATCAGTAAAGGTGACAGGGAGTCCACCACAACACGACAACGACAATAAGACAAAATTAATCTTCAGTCAAAATGACCCTTTACATCAATGGTGGTCCAGTTTTTGTCATCACAGTCTCTTTTGTCTATTCTGTTCTCCCCATTTCCCTACACTCCTCTCACATCTGGAAAGCAGAGCTGATTTCCCTGCCATTCCCCATGCATCCACACACACACACACACACACACACACACACACACACACACACAAACGGGAAGCAAAGACACATACACACACACTGACGTCATGTAGACCATTCTGCTTGATGGGAAGCATATGAGCTGAGAAAGGAACATTGGAGGAAGGGGGTGTTGTCACCAGAACACACAAGTTATCTGCCAGAACTCTACAAAAACTCACTTTTTCCATGACTTTTTTGTTACATACAAGGCTGCTGCTGCTTTAAAACGGCCAGACATCAGATCCTATCCTTATTGACTGCAAAGTAAACCCAGTCTCTAAACCATGTAGATGCAAGAGTTTATGCCTTGGATTTCAAACTAAAGCACGATTCAACAAGGGATCCAAAATCGATTCTTCTATAGATAGGGTCAAGTTTGATGCCACGACCAATCAGTGCCTTCAATCCATGGTGGGTGACGATAACTGTACTTGATGGTTTTTCATAAAAGGCCAACAATCTTTTACACCCTAGTTATAGCATTTAAGTAAATAGTTTAAGAAGCAGGAAGTACTGGCTCCGCATTTGGACCTCAGATCAGATTTATTTTGCACTCCTCCCTCTTGCAAAACAGTGCAGGGGGGATGTTGACGAACTCCCCTTGGCTCTGGCAGAACGATGTGTTGCCTGCCTCCCAACCATTCATTGACTAACTCTTTCCATAGCTGTACCAGTCTTAGAGCCAAAATAAACCCCCTTGTGCTGCTCTCCTCTGTTTGGTTGTTTGCCACTACCTCCACCACCATAATCATCACTACATGGTTGCAATGAAGGTGACTAATGCTTTAAAGGCCCTACATTGTACAAAGGTAGATGTCCATGTCCCCTCAGATTTTAAAGCAGCTCTAGGTTCTATATTGATACTGTGAAAGTAGAAAGTGCTCAGTCCACAGAGAAATGCTCACAGCCTGTATTCAGAAACTGAGCCATAAAACCTGCTGTCAGGACTTCTGGAACTTTGTGATGTCACAACTATCCATTCACACTACAGATAAAACTACAGATGAAAGTTGTTATTAAAAATTAATTAACAATTTTATTTTATAAATGTCATAAGCTCTATGTGATGCCACATAATATTAATAATTATTAATAATAAGACTTGATGACAGTTTTTTTTCCACCAATAGGACAAAAATTTAATGTTACAATCTAATCTTTGCGTGTTTCTCTTTTCCTCTTCCTTCCTCTCACGCATCTACGGTTAACAGTCAGCATTGTAACACCAGATTGACGCCACCTGCTACAAGGAAAAAGGTGACAAGACTTGAAACAACCAGTCACGCAAATACACACAGCCTACTACACAGTCCCACTCTCATGTTCACCAGCCATAAGCATAAGTGCTGTGCATCCAAACAAGAACGGGTGGTAAACAACAGCACCCACTCACACAATAGTGAGAACAAAACAGCAAAAACAAGAATCCGATTAAAGTAGTGAGCAGGGCGAGGTGGCGCTTGGAAATGATTTGTGCGTACTTTGCAGTTGGTATATAAGCCCTTTCGTGCTGAGGAGCGATTACCTAGTTTGCAGTGCTGGTAATCTGAAAAGCAGCTTGGGGGGAGTTTTTAAAGACGCAGCAGCGGTGGCAGCATGTCCTCTCTCCCCCCTGTCCGACACGGGCCGGTCTCACAGGGCTGCTATAATGAACTCCATATAGGTGCAGCTCACCAAATTTACAGATTCAATACATGTACAATGTGCTTTGTGAAGTAGGTCAGCCAATCCAAGTAGGTCTCCTGCATGCTTAACGGACCTCCCACAAAAAGCGCATCAGTGGTGTTTGTATTGAAGCTCCAAGTCCAGTAAAAGGTAAAAATGTGAAAAGATTGTATTCGGTTTTCAGAATCCTTGGCAACTGTTTTGATGTTGTTCTCCCAACAGACAGCACCAAATGACTATTCTGAGCTCCAACCGGGCCATACCCAAAGGAGAAAGCAGGGACTGTTCCATTTTTGAGGCTGCTGAAGAAAGTAAAGACAAGTCCAGAAGAGACACCAGACTTCCTCTAAGCTGCCACTGACTGCAAGGAAAATTGGAGAGGGACTGAGGAGATGAGGACACTTCAGACAAACCAGGCAGTGCCATAAACACTCAGAGAAACAAGGAAGGCTGGAGGATGGTTCATGGCTGGGGCGTGGCTGAGAGCAGTGACTGCTTTTTTGTGACATCACAAAGTTCCAGAAGTCTTGAAGCTGATTTTAAGGATCAGTTTCTGAATACAGGTTCTGAGCATTTCTCTGTAGACTGAGCACTTGAATATATTTACAGTATTAATATACAGCCTAGACCTGATTTATAATCAAAGAAGACACGGAAATCTTTATACAATCTTTATACAATATGGGACGATCTGGCGCGCACTTAGTTTGAGATGTATCAATGTCTACAAGAGTGTAATGCAGGGTGAAGTACTTAATACTAAACTAAAATTTTGTAGTTGCAATGGATTTGTTTCTTTTTCTTTTTTTGTAACAAATTCAATACTTTTAAAAGTGACCATCTTATAACACAATTTGTATTTCCATGTAAAGGGCTTTACAGTTTTTTGTTGCTGCCACCACAGCATTTAATTTGGCACAAAGCAAACTTAAAGAAAAAAAAACCCTGGAGGATTATGTAGTATTTAATAACCCTTACAAAAGACTCACAAACAATTGTATTGCTCTCCCTGTTAGTTTTTGTGTCTAAAACGGAAGAATATAAAGGAAGAAAGGAAAGTGGGGGAGAGAAAGAAGGGGATTAGAGGGAAGGATAGAGGCCGCGGCCCACATCTGGTTAATTGGGGATGACAGGCCTTGGATCATCCCTCCCAACAACAGGACCTCTGAAAGATGGGACGTGTCAGGGTGTTGGGGGTGTAGCGGTGACCCTATTGACTGTAATGAGTAAAGGGGCAGCTTGAAAAAATAGATGATAAATGTTTTTATGCTCTAATTCCACCTGCAAAGACTTGAAGTGCACACCTCTGTTTTTTCAAGTTATGTTACCAGTATGTAGACAGAAAATGAAACTGAGGCCAAAGAACAGAAGACAGTGTGTAGGTGTATGTGCATGAAGCAGCAGGGCGAGGGTTGAAGTCTCCTGCGCTGGAAACCTCATATGTGTCAAAGTGAACTGCGGCATTGTTTACATCTCCAGGCATGTGAGTGTGTGCATGTATGTGCATGCTTTGGTGCACTGAAAATCTTCTACCGCTGCAGCATAGTACACACACATGCACAACCATCTTTCCACCTGCCCAGTGAAATATAAATTGTGGCCCTCTGCTCGGCACTGGCATGACTCGTGTTACACTGGGCCTTAAAGACACAAAGATGATGATGGTTTTGCATCAAGCAACACAATTTACAGGAAACATATTTTATCAAGTTAACATCTGGCACACATTAGTATCATAATATTTAAAGGAACAGATGCAATAATAGTCTTAAATGGAGAAAGATGATCTCCCATTTTCTCCTAAACTTTATCCCAGATATGTAAATTTTCATTCCTCCCAGTGAGCAGCATGGAGGCAGACACCGCCACTCTCGTCTGCCATAAAGCCACTGTGAAATCGTTCAGTTCAGTTCTACTGAGGTAAGAATGCTGGGAGCCAGTGTGTATGCGTGTGTATAGGAGAGAGAGAGTGTGTGTGTGTGTGTGTGTGTGTGTTCAAGTGGACCATGCAGCATG
>JANJOY010004817.1:0-11943 GCA_038496675.1 Rachycentron canadum
AAAGGAGGACAGGTTTACAGGTCTGCAGGTCATACAGGTCATACAGGTCTACAGGTCATATAAGACTACAGGTCATACAAGTCATACATGTATACAGGTCATACAAGTCTACAAATATACAGGTCTACAGGTCATACAGGCCACGCATGTCTACAGATATCCAACCGGTCATATAGGTCATACAGGTCTACAAGTCATACATGTTTACAGCTCATATAGGTCTACAGTCACACAAGTCTACATATCATACACAGCTACAGGTCATACAGGTCAACAGTTTATACAGGTCATATAATATACACATACATGTCTGCAGGTCAGACAGGTTTACAAAAATCATATCATACAGGTCTACAGGTGAGGCTGTATGAACTGTAAACCTGTTGACTTGTAGACCAATATGAACTGTGGCCATGTATGACCTGCAGACCTGTAGGCCTATATGATATGATATCGGTATGACCTGTAAACCTGTTGTCCTGTAGATTTGTATGACTTGTAGACCTGTATGACCTGCAGACCTGTAGACTTATATAACTTGTATGACCTGCAGACCTGTAGACATATATGACCTGTCTAACCTGTAGATGTGCATGATCTGCAGACATGCAAGAAATGTAGACCTGTCTGACTTGTATGACCTGTAAACCTGTCAAATCTGTATGACTTGTAGACTTGTATGACCTGCAGACTTGTAGGCCAATGTGAACTGTGGACCTGCATGACCTGTATGACCTGCAGACCTAAGGGACCTATTGGAACTGTTAACCTGTCGATCTGGAGATCTGTATTACTGTATTACTTAGTTGTATGGCCTGTAGATCTCTAAACCTGTCAACCTGTAGATCTTTAAACATGTATGACCTTTATGACCTTTATGACCTGCAGACCTATGTGACCTATTAGAACTGTTAACCTGTTGATCTGTAGATCTGTATTACTGTATTACTTAGTTGTATGGCCTGTGGACATGTAAACCTGTCTAACCTGTCTAACATCAACAGGTTAACAGGTCATAAAGGTCATAGAGCTCCAGAGATTGACAGGTTAACAGGTCATACAGGCTATACACATCTACAGGTCGACAGGTTTATAGGGCTACAGGTCATACAGGTCATAGAAATCTATAGGTTGACGGGTTTACAAGTGTACAGGATTCCAGGTCATACATGTTAGAAAGGTCTACATTTCTTGCATGTCTACAGATCATACAGGTCTACAGGTTAGACAGGTCAGATATGTCTACAGGTCTGGAGGTCATAAAGCTCTATATTTCATACATATACACATGTCGACAGTATTACAAGTCTACAGGTCATACAAATCCACAGGTGGACAGGTTAACAGCTCTACAGGTCATACAGATCTACAGGTCGACAGGTTGAGAGGTCATACAGGTCATACAAATCTACATGTCGAAAACTTTAGAGGTCCAAAGGTCAACAGGTCATACAAGTTATATAAGTCTACAGGTCCGCAGATCATACAATTCTACAGATCATACAGATCTCCATGTCAACAGGTTTATAGGTCTACAGGTCATACAGGTCAACAGGCCACACGGGTCATATAAGGCTACAGGTCATACAGATCTACAGATCGACAGGTGAAGAGTTCAAATAGGTCACTTTGTTCTGCAGGTCATAGAGGTCATAAAGTTCTACAGGTCGACAGGTTCAGAGGTTTACAGGTCTACAGATATCCTACAGGTCATACAGGTCATACAAGTCTACAGTTCACATAGGTCTACAGGTCATACAGGTCAACAGGTCGTTTAGGTCTAGAGTTGATACAGATCTACAGGTCGAAAGGTTTAAAGGTCTACAGGTTATACAGGTTTCCAGATCCACAGGTCATACAGGTCAACAGGTCGTAAGGTTTACAGGTCATACACGTCATACAGATCTACAGGTCGACAATTTAAGAGGTCATAAAGGTTTTGCTTCTATGATACAAGTCTACAGGTCTGTGGGTCATACAGGTCTACAGGTCACACAGGTCTACAGGTCAGATATGACTACAGGTCATAAAAGTTATACATGCACATGACATTGACGTTGACAGTTCATACAGGTCTATAGGTCATCTACAGATAACATACTGGTCATACATGTCTACAGGCCATACAGGTCTATAGGTCATCTACAGATAACATACTGGTCACACATGTCTACAGATGCACAAGTCTACAGGTCATACATTTCTAAAGATATATCATATCATATAGGTCTACAGGTTATACAACTCCACTATCACGACTCTGGAACAAAGGACTCAGATTCGCGACTCAGTAGGTTCCAAAAACAGCAATATTTATTAATCCAAGATACACAGTCAGGCAGGCCGTGATTGAAACACCAGGATATCAAAAGTAGCCAAGGGCAACGAGATGTCAAAAACAGGTTGGGTCAAATCTCTTAGACCGGAAACTCACTAAGACGCTGGAACTCTTGACCTATCGGAACAAGACGAACTAGCACTGAGGAGAATACACACATGGACAATATACTCAAAGGGAGGGGAGATAATGAGATATAGGTGAAACCCATTAGGGGAGGAGCAGGTAATCAAACAGGTGGGAAACACAAGAGGGCAGGAAGTGGGTGATCTGGAATAAGACAAGAGGTGAGTCTTTTAAAATAAAACAGGAACTGACACAAGAAATGGAATGACATAACTTGACTGCAGGAACTGGTTGTGACATCCACAGGTCAACAGATTTACAGGTCTACAGGTCATACAGGTCATACAGATCTACAGGTCAACCAGTTTACATGTCTACAGATCATACAGATATCATATCATATATGTCTACAAGTATGAAGGTCACACAAGTCCACTGGTCATCAAGGTAATACAGATCTACAGTTTGACAGGTTAACAGGTCATATAAGTTCTCAGGTCATACAGGTCATGCAGGTCTACAGGTCACACAGATCTACAGGTGGCCAGGTCGACAGGTCTGCAGGTCTGCAGGTCATACAGGTCTACAGGTCATACAGAACTACAGGTCAACAGGTTAACAGGTCATACAGGTCATATAGTTCTGCAGGTCATACAGGTCTACCGGTCAGACAAATCTACATGTCGACAGATTTACATGTCTACAGGTCAAGAGATCTGAGAGGTCTACAGGTCATACATATTTACTGATCATACAGATATACAGATATAAATCTGCAGGTGATATATGTCTACAAGTTATACTGATCCACAGGTTGACATATTTACAGGTCTGCAGGTAATACAGGTCATACAGATCGACAGGTTAACAGTTCAAACAGGTCACATAGATCTTCAGGTCATAGAGGTCATTCAGGTCTACAGGTCATACAGATCTACAGGTGGAAAGGTTTAGAGGTCTACAGGTCTGTAGGTCAAACAATTATACAGATCATACAGTACTACAGGTCGACAGGTTTACAGGTCTATAGGTCTACAGATATCCTAAAGTTAATACAGGTCTACAGTTAACATAGGTCTACAGGTCTGCAGGTCATACATGTCTACTAGTCATACAGATCTACAGGATGACAGGTTTACAAGTTCATACAGGTCATACAGGTAAACAGGCCACACAGATCATATAGGTCGATAGTTCGTAAAGATCTAAAGATATTATATCATATAAGTCTACAGATCTGCAGATCATACATGTCTGCAGCTCATATTGGTCTACAAGTCGACAGGTTTACAGGTCTGCAGATCATACAGGACATACAGGTCATATTAGTCTACAGGTCTGCAGGTCTTACAGGTTTACAGAAACCATGTCATACAAGTCTACAGTTTGGGGGTCATACAGGTCTACAAGTCATATAAATCTGCAGGTCGAAAGGTTAACAGGTTATACAACGGAAACATAGACCTAAAAAGCCCGTGTCTCACCACCAACCCCTCCACGTCTCCAACCGATTTTCCCCACTCAGCGATACACCCGCTGAGGATGAAACTCCACATGTTGGCTCTGTTGCTCACAGCGGCCCCGCCGTTGTGCAGGTTAGTCATTGGCGACTCCATCCTCCAGAACGTGAGGTTAGAGACTCCAGCGACCATTAAGTGCATCCCAGGGACCAGAGCTTGCGACGTTGAGGCTAACCTGAAGCTGCTGACAAAAAGTAAACGGAAATACAGTAGAATTGTAATCCACGTCGGCGCTAATGACAACCCGACTTCGCCAGTCGGAGTTATCTAGAGTTAACGTGGTATCGGTGTGTAACTACGCAAAAACAATGTTGGACTCCGTAAATTTCTCTGGCCCGTTGCCCAAAAGTGACGACATTTTTAGCCGTACACGGTCATTCCATCGCTGGATGTCTAGGTGGTGCTCAACAAACAACGTGGCTTATATCGACAACTGGACCTCCTTCTGGGGAAAGCCTGGTCTGTTTAGGAGGGATGTCGTCCACCCTACTTTGGGTGGTGCATCCCTCTGTTCGCCATCCTAACCCCTGACAAGCTCCCGGAGTTCAGACCAGCAGGCAGAGCCGCAGTCTTACACGCCCCTCTGCAGGTGCCTTTGTGCTGTCCCCCACCCAGCCCTCCTTGTGTCCCATAGAAACTGCGTCTGCCTCGAGGTTGTATAAGCCTAAACCCAAATCTGGAGGAGTCATTCATAGCAACTTAGTAAAAATCAAAACCACTGCTCCAGCAAACCAACCCAATAAAACCTTCCAAGTTTCGCCAAGTGAATGATTTAATTAAAAATCACCAAATTGATCTATTAACCCTCAATGAAACCTGGTTGCAGCAGGATAAATATGTTAGTTTAAATGAATCTACCCCTCCTGGTTACATTAACTACCATGTGCAACGTGTCACTGGTAGAGGAGGAGGAGTGGCTGCAGTTTATCAGTCAAATCTGCTTATTACCCCTTGGCCTAATGTTTCATATGATTCATTTGAAAGCCTTACTGTCAGCTTCTCTCACCCTGACTGGAAAGCAGAGAAACCACTCTTACTTGCTTTTGTGTACCATCCCCCTGCACCTTATTCTAAGTTCTTAGAAGAATTCCCAGACTTTCTGTCAAACTTAGCAATGGAATCAGACAAAGTAATTATAAGTAGGTGACTTCAACATTCATGTGGACTTTAATGATGATTGTCTGGCTATTGCATTCAAGTCTCTCTTAGATTCAATTGGCTTCTCTCAGAGGGTAAATAAACCAACTCACTCCTTTAATCATGTCCTTGACTAGTACTAACCTATGGGATAGAAGCTGAGCACATTACAGTTTTCCCTCAAAACCCTGTCCTGTCTGACAATTCTTTAATAACATTTGAATTTACTTTAACAAATTATGCTTTACTTGGGAAAAAGTCCCACTACAGTAGATGTTTATCTGATATTGCTGTCTCTAGATTTAAAGAGCTCATTCCAGGAGAGCTTGCCGCCACGCCTAGTAGCATTATAATGGGCAGCTATGCTGATCTTACTCCCTTGCAGGTAGATTATCTTGTAGATAGCACTGCAGCAGCAGTACTTCTTGGGACGCTCGATGCCGTAGCCCCACTGAAAAAGAAGGTTATCAACCACAAGAGAATGGCTCCCTGGTACAGCCTGAACCTGCACACTTTGAAGCAGAAGACCAGACAGCTGGAAAGGAAAACAAATTCCTGCCAACGTGCGGAAGACCGTCAAGCCTTGAAGCATAGTTTATTAAAATACTTCGTAAAACCAGAAAACCAGAAGCACATACTATTCATCTTTAATAGAAAAGAATAAAAACAACCCCAGGTTCCTTTTCAGCACTGTAGCCAGGCTGACCAAGAACCATAGTGCTGTCGAGCCATGCATCCCTCTGACTCTCAGCAGCAATGATTTCCTAACTTTCTTTACTGAAAAGGTTGTAAATATTAGAGCAAGGATTGCTCTAATATATGATGATAGACCACAGATTGTAGTGCCTATAGAAGCATCTGCCAGACTTGATGCATACCTTGACAGCTTCTCCCCCACTGACCTGTCAGACTTAACTTCTGCTATTACCTCTTCTAAATCAGCCACATGTCTACTCGATCCATTCCCAACAAGACTGCTCAAGGATGTCTTACCCTTAGTTAACACCTCTATACTGAACCAGATCAATCTTTCATTAGTCACAGGTTATGTGCCACAGGCCTTTAAGGTGGCAGTTTTTAATCCCTTACTTCTCTAGACCCAGGTGTGTGCAAATTATAGGAAAAAATGACCTTCCCTATATCTCCAAGATCCTTGAGAAGGTGGTTCTAGAGCAGCTACATGAGCACCTGCACAGTAATGAACTGTTTGAAGCTTTCCAATCTGGATTCAGAGAACACCAGCACTGAAACAGCACTGGTAAAAGTCTCTAACAATCTTCTTGTAGCTTTTGATCTTGTCTCTGTACTTGTACTTCTGGACCTCAGTGCTGCATTTGACACTATTGACCACAGCATTCTGCTGCAGAGACTAGACCACAAAATCGGGATTAAAGGCTCTACCCTAAAATGGTTTAAATCATACTTATCTGACAGGTTTCAGTTTGTTAATGTTAACAATGACCATTCAGAGTGGAACAGATTTACGTATGGCATACCACAGGGTTCAGTTTTAGGGCCAATTTTTTTCATTCTCTACATACTCCCATTGGGTGATATAATCCGGAAACACTCAGTCAACTTCCATTGCAATGCAGATGATACCCAGCTCTACTTATCGATAGAACCAGATGATAAAAACCACCTCATCAATCTGCAAGACTGCCTAAAAGACATCAAATCCTGGATGTCCTCTAACTTCCTTCTACTAAACTGACAAAACAGAGGTCATTGTGTTTGGACCTAAACATCTCAGGGACACTTTTTCTTCGCAGGTTGCTAATCTAGATGGCATCACCCTGAACTCAAGTATGACTGCAAGGAACCTTGGAGTAATATTTCACCAGGACCTTTCATTCAGCTCACACATAAAACATGTGACTAGGACTGACTTTTTTCACCTGCGCAGCATAGCCAAAATTAGGAATATCCTCTCTCAGAGTGATGCTGAGAAACTAGTCCATGCATTTATCACCTCTAGGCTGGACTACTGTAACTCTCTGTTGTCAGGATGTCCGAAAAACTCTCTAAAGAGTCTGTAGTTAGTCCAGAACGCTGCAGCAAGGATATTGACAGGAGTTAGTAAAAGAGAACACACTTTCTCTCCCACTTTAGCTTCTCTCCATTGGCTCCCTGTAGGATTTTGAGTAGACTTCAAAATCCTTCTGCTGACTTATAAAGCCCTTAATGACAAAGCTCCATCCTATTTGAAAGACCTCATAGTCTCTTATTATCCTACCAGAGCACGCTCCCAGAATGCAGGTCTGTTAGCAACTCCCAGTATCTTTAAAAACAGACTGGGAGGTAGAGCCTTCAGTTATCGGGCTCCTTTACTGTGGAACCAACTCTCTCCATGGGTCAGAGAGGCAGACACTCTCACTACATTTAAGACTCGACTTAAGACCTTCCACTACGACAGAGCGTTTAGTTCGGGCCGGTCCAGGTAGCTCGGAACCATTTTATAGCTATGCTGCTATAGGCTTAGACTGCTGGGGGACACGTCAGGTTACATGGAGCTCTCTCCTCTCCTCTCCTCTCCCACACTTTAAATGATCATTTTCATTATCTGCTGCACCTTGTAGTTTGGCCTTGGTGTCTCGCTCGCTCTCTATTTGTGTTTCCACAGATCCACTGAAGCTCCATCTCTCTCCACCAACTGCCCCCTGCATCACCCCCTTCCCCTTTTTCCCCTGCTGTTAAACCAACCTGCCCTCCCTTCCCAGGAACCAGTCTACCACCCATTACTCTCATTAAGCTGCCTGACTCTCCCTGCCTTCCCTCTCACCAAAAACTGACTTTGTTAGCTCCTGCACACCATTTCCATGCTGTGCATATTCTGTATTGTAACCTGTTTTCTTGTCTGTATACAACATCTATTGCACGTCTGCCTGTGCTGGATGAGGGATCCCTCCTCTGTTGCTCACCATGAGGTTTCTCTTTTTTTCTCTGTTAAAAGGTTTTTTTGTTTTGAGTTTTTCCTCAGTCGATGTGAGGGTCTAAGGGAAGAGGATGTTGTTATGATGCTATGTAACCCTTTGAGCCAAACTGTTTGTAAAAATAGGCTTTACAAATAAAATTGCCTTGCCTTGCCTTGCCTGTATAACCTGCATGATCTGTAGACATGCAAGAAATGTAGACCTGTCTGACTTGTTTGACCTGTAAACCTGCCGTCCTTCATTTCTGCATGACCTGTAGACTTGTATGACCTGTTGACCTGTAGACTTGTTAACCTGTCGACCTGTAGTTTTGAATGAACTGTAAATCTGTATGACCTGTATGACCTGTAGACACGTAAACCTGTCGACCTGTAGATCTGTAAGACATGTATGACCTGTTCACCTGTTGACCTGTAGAACGTTATGACATGTATGACCTGTAGACCAATAAAACTGTTGACCTGTAGATCTGGATGACCTGTATAACCTGTAGACATGTAAACCTATATGATATGATATATGTATGAGTCGTAGACCCGTATGAGCTGCAGACTTGTAGACCTATATAATATGATATCTGTAGAGCTGTATAACCTGTGCACCTATAAACCTGTCAACCTGTAGATCTGTATGACCTGTAGCCCTTTATGATCTGTGTGGCCTGTTGACCTGTATGACCTGTAGACATGTTAACCTGTCGACATGTAGACCTGTACGACCTGGAGACCCGTAGACCAAAATGATATGATATCTGTAGACCTTTATGACCTGTAGACCTATATAACTTGTATTAACTGTTGACCTGTAGACCTCTAAACCTGTCGACCTGTAGATCTGAATGACCTGTAGATCTGTATGACTTCTATGACCTGCAGAACAATGTGACCTATTTGAACTCTTAACCTGTCGATCTGGAGTTCTGTATGACCTGTAGACTTATATGACCTGTATGACCTGTATGACCTGTAGACCTGTAAACCTGTCGACGTGTATATGTGAATGAAATGTAGACCTGTATGACCTGCAGACCTGTATAACCTGTTGACCTGTATGACTTGTATTACTTGTTGACGTGTGGAGTTGTATAACCTGTAGACCTATTTGATATGATATATCTTTAGAAATGTATGACCTGTAGACTTGTGTATCTGTAGACTTGTATGACCTGTATGTTATCTGTAGATGACCTGCAAACCAGTATGACCTGTATACCTGTTTGATATCTGTAGACCTGTATGACTTGTAAGACTTGTAGTCTTATATGACCTGTAGACCTGTAGATCTGCATGAGCTGTAGACCTGTAGATCTGTGTGACCTGTATGACCTGTAGACCTATAAACCTATACGACCTGTATGACTTGTAGACCTGTAAATCTGTATGAACTGTAGATCTGTATGACCTGCAGACCTGTAGACCTATAGACATGTAGACCTGTCGACTTGTAGATCTGTGTGACCTATATGACCTGTATGACCTGTTTACCTGTCAAACTGTAGATCTGTATGACCTTAATGACCTTTAGACTTGTATGACCTGCAGACTTGTAGACATATATGATATGATATCTGTATTGTCTGCAGACGTGAAAACATGTCAACCTGTGGTGTTGTATAACATGTAGACCTATATGATATGATAAATCTTTAGAAATGTATGACCTATAGACTTGTGTATCTGTAGACTTGTATGACCTGTATGTTATCTGTAGATGATGTGTAGACCTGTATGTCCTGTCGACTTTTACATCTGTATGACCTGTTGACCTGTAGACATGTTAACCTGTTGACTTGTAGATCTGTATGACCTGTAGACTTTTATGACCTGTATAACCTGCAGTCTAATATAACTTGTATGACTTGAAAACCTGTCGACCAGTAGACCTGTAAGACCTGTATGACCAACAGATGCAAAAGACATGTATGACTTTTTAACCTGCCGACCTGTAGATCTGTATGGCCTGTATGGTCTGTACACCTGCAAACTTATATATATATATATGAAATGTAGACCTGTATGACCTCCAATCCTGTAGACATATCTGACCTTTCCAACCTGTATACCTGAATGAGCTGCAGACATGCAAAAAATGTAGACTTTTCTGACTTGTATGACATGTAAACCTGTTGTCTTTTAGATCTGCAAGACTTGTATGACCTGTTTACCTGTAGACTTGTAAACCTGTCGACGTTTGGATCTCTATGACCTGTATGACCTGTTAACCTGTCGACCTGTAGAACTCTATGACCTGTATGAAATGTGGCCCTATAAACCTATCTGACCTGTAGAACTGTAAAGCCTATATGACCTGTTAACCTGTCGATCTCTAGATCTGTATGACCTGTATAACCTGTAGACATGTTAACCTGTCGACATGTAGACCTGTATTACCTTTAGACATGTTAACCTGTTGACATGTAGACCTGTATGACCTGCAGACCCATAGACCAAAATTATATATCTGAATACCTTTATGACCTGCAGACCTATATAACTTGTATTAACTGTTGACCTGTGGACCTCTAAACCTAACGACCTACAGATCCGAATGACCTGTTGACCTGTATGACCTGTAGACCTATAAACCTATATGACCTGTATGAACTGTAGAACTTTATGATCTGTAGACCTATATAACTTGTATTAACTGTTGACCTTTAGACCTATATAACTTGTATTAACTGTTGACCTGTAGACCTCTAAACCTGTCAACCTGTAGATCTGAATGACCTGTTGACCTGTATGACCTGTAGATCTATAAACCTATATGACCTGTATGAACTGTAGACCTGTATATCTGTATGAACTTTAGACATGTATGACCTAAAGACCTATATGACCCTTGTTATCTCTTGACCTTTAGACATGTAAACCTGTTGACCTATACATCTGTCGGACCTTTAGACCTGTATGAACTAATGACCTGTGGAACTATATGACCTGTATGACCTGATGACCTGTGGAACTATATGACCTGTATGACCTGATGACCTCTGGAACTATATGATCTGTATGACCTGTTAACCTGATGACCTCTGGAACTATATGATCTGTATGACCTGTATGACTTGCAGACCTGTAGACCCTTTAAATTCGTAGATCTATGTGACATGTAGACCTGTATGACCTATATGACCTGTTAAACTGCAGACCTGTAAACCGTTCGACCTGTAGATATGAATGAAATGTAGACCTGTATGACCTGAAGACCTGTAGACCTGTAGACCTGTCGATTCGTAGATCTATGTGACATGTAGACCTGTATAACCTATATGACCTGTTGACCTGCAGACCTGTAAACCGTTCGACTTGTAGATATGAATGAAATGTAGACCTGTATGACCTGCAGATCTATGGACATATCTGACCTGTATAACCTGTTGACCTGTATGATATCTGGAGTGTATGACATGCAGACCTGTAGACATATACAACCTGTATAACCTGTAGACCTGCATGATCTGCAGAATTGCAAGAAATGTAGACTTGTATGACCTGTATGACCTGTATGACCTGTATGACCTATATGACCTGTAGACATGTAAACCTGTTGACCTGTAGAACTGTATGACAAATATGAACTGTAGAGGTCATACAGGTAGTACAGGTCATACAGATCTACAGGTCGACAGGTTTACAGGTCTACAAGTCTACAGATATCCTACAGGTCTACAGGTCATACAGATCTATAGGTTGACAGGTTTACATGTCCACAGGTCATACAGCTCTACAGATATCATATTATATAGGTCTACAGGTCTGCAGCTCATACAAATCATATCATATGTATAGTTTACATGTCTGCAGGTCATACAGATCTACAGGTCGACAGGTTGAGGTCATACAGATCATACAAATCTACATGTCGACAGCTTTAGAGGTCTACAGGTAAACAGCTCATACGTTATATAGGTCTACAGGTCTGCAGGTCATAGAGTTCTACAGATCAT
>JANJOY010004949.1:0-12269 GCA_038496675.1 Rachycentron canadum
ACTGAAAAGATTGTGAATATTAGAGCAAGGATTGCCAATGATGAACCACAGACTGTAGTGCCTATAGAAGCATCTCCCAGACTTAATGCATACCTTGAAAGCTTCACCCCCATTGACCTGTCAGACTTAACTTCTGCTATTACCTCTTCTAAATCAGCCACATGCCTACTTGATCCAGTCCCGACAAGACTGCTCAAGGATGTCTTCCCCTTAGTTAACACCTCTATACTTAACCAGATCAATCTTTCCTTAGTCACAGGCTATGTGCCACAGGCCTTTAAGGTGGCAGTTATTAATCCCTTACTTTAAAAGCCTTCTCTAGATCCAGGTGTGTTAGCAAATTATAGGCCCATATCCAACCTTCCCCATATCTCCAAGATCCTTGAGAAGATGGTTCTAGAGCAGCTACATGAGCACCTGCACAGTAATGAGCTGTTTGAAGCTTTCCAATCTGGATTTAGAGAACACCACAGCACTGAAACAGCACTAGTAAAAGTCTTTAATGATCTTCTTATAGCTTCTGATAGAGATATGGTCTCTATACTGGTACTTCTGGACCTCAGTGCTGCATTTGACACCATTGACCACAGCATTCTGCTGCAGAGACTATAACATGAAATCGGGATTAAAGGCTCTGCCCTAAAATGGTTAAAATCATACTTATCCGATAGGTTTCAATTTGTTAGTGTTAACAATGACCATCAGCATGTATGTATGGCATACCACAGGGCTCAGTTTTAGGGCCAATTCCTTTCATTCTTTACATACTCCCATTAGGCGATATAATCCGGAAACAATCGACTTCCATTGCTACGCAGATGATACCCAGCTCTACTTATCGATAGAAACAGATGATAAAAGCCGCCTCATCAACCTGCAAGACTGCCTAAAAGACATCAAATCCTGGATGTCCTCTAACTTCCTTCGACTAAACTCAGATAAAACAGAGGTCATTGTGTTTGGACCTAAACATCTCAGGGACACCTTTTCTTTGCAGATTGCTTATCTAGATGGCATCACCCTGAACTCTAGTATGACCGAAAGGAACCTTGGAGTAATATTTGACCAAGACCTTTCATTTAGCTCGCACATAAAACACGTGACTAGGACTGCCTTTTTTCACCTGCGCACCATAGCCAAAATTAGGAATATCCTCTCTCAGAGTGATGCTGAGAAACTAGTCCATGCATTTATCACCTCTAGGCTGGACTACTGTAACTCTCTGTTGTCAGGATGTCCGAAAAACTCTAAAGAGTCTGCAGTTAGTCCAGAACGCTGCAGCAAGGATATTGACAGGAGTTAGTAAAAGAGAAGACATCTCTCCCACTTTAGCTTCCCTCCATTGGCTTCCTGTAGGATATCGAGTCGACTTCAAAATCCTTCTGCTAACTTATAAAGCTCTTAATGAAAAAGCTCCATCTTATTTGAAAGACCTCATAGTCCCTTATTATCCTTCCAGAGCACTTCGCTCCCAGCATGCAGTGCTGTTAGTGAGTCCCAGTATCTTTAAAAACAGACTGGGAGGTAGAGCCTTCAGTTATCGGGCTCCTTTACTGTGGAACCAACTCTCTCCATGGGTCAGAGAGGCAGACACTCTCACTACATTTAAGACTAGGCTTAAAACCTTCCTCTATGACAGAGCGTTTAGTTAGGGCCGGTTCAGGTAGCTCTGAACCATTTTTATGCTGCTATAGGCTTAGACTGCTGTGGGATACATCAGGTTACATAGAGCTCTCTCCTCTCCTCTCCCACACTTTAAATTATCATTTTCACTATCTGCTGCACCTGCAGCAGATAGTGCATCACCCCCTTTCCCCTTTTACCCCTGCTGTTAAACCGACCTGCTCTTCGCTCCCAGGAACCGGTCTACCACCCATTACCCCCATTAAACCCCGCTCTTCCTTTGCACCAGCACTATTGGAGCCGCCCAGGGACTGCTGCTCTCCCAAATAATGCCTCCATCCAACATGCCCCGCAACAATGTGCGAACTTCCTGATAGAGAGTGGGGGGCACCGGTCGATACCGCTCATGGATGGGGGCTGCGTCACCCGTGGGGATCTGGTGTCGGACGATGCCTGTGCACCCGTAGTCTTCCTCGTGGGTGGAGAACACATGTTGCCATCTGGCCAGGAAGCGTTGCAACTGTCCTTGTTGGTCCTCCTCCAAACCGTCCCAGTGTAGAGATTCACAGCACAGATGTTCTGACATTGCTTCACTGGTTTTATTCTCCCCCTTGCCAACCTGCATAATGCCCACCTCAACCACCCCTGGACTTACTTAGTTAAAGCAGACGTCGCCATTTTGCTTTAACTGCTGAGGCCCCACTACTGTAACATGGGCCAAGACTTGGTGACGGTAGAGGTTGACAGGATAGGGTTTGGTGTTACGTACCCTCACTAGCACACGGCCACTGTGCACAGTGGAAACAGCTCAGGCAACCCCAACTTCTTGGCACTCACTGTGTGGCTCCAGCAACACCCAGTTATCAGCCCATAAAGCCAGGCTGGCAGCCTTGCCCAGACAACTGCTTCGCTCCAGGCGGGGACGGTGAGGGCATAACGGCAGGTGACCCGGGCAGTGTCTTCATGGTTTGCTGACACCCGGGCTGCTTCAACCCTCCAGCAATCTGCAATGATGTGCTCCCATTCTCGGTTGGTAGTAGACTGCCCTGTTCTGGTCTTTTGGTTTTCAAACAATGCCTCCCAGCAAGCAGAGATAACATTCATACCTAGCAGGGCTCTGTGGGCCCCCAGACATTGGTCTCTGACGATAACGGACCCCTTCTCTGGGACTGTGACGCCCTGTACCTGGAAGTCTACCACCACATAGCTAAGGTATGGAATATCCAACCTGTTTGCGCCCCGCAAGGTCAGCCATGGTGCCTCCACCCCCTGAAATTGTTGGACATCAAACAGTTCAGTAGCTCATCTAAGAGGGTCTTAGACAGCTCAGCCATCTGTTCTTTCACGCCCTTCATTATCACGGCACGGAGTACCTGTTTCCAGTTGACTGCGTGCCGGGGGTGGGGGCACTAGCGCTGCTGGCGGCCATACACATGGGTGGCTTGTTTACCTCTAGCTGGTCCAGCTCCAGGGCCAGAGCTTCTTTCCGGACCTCAAAGGTCAAATCTGAGTTTTGTTGAAGCTGTAGCCTCAGGCTCTGGCGGACTGGGCCATCACAAAGCCCCATAAGAAACTGATCTCACAATAACACTTCTCCATTACCCAGTCTGTGGTCCCTCCTCCCCTTCAATTGGAGGAACAGCTCTCGCAATTGAAGTATTAGGCCCTCAAAGAGGCTGTTATCGCCATAAAGCTCAGCAAAAAAAAAAAAAAAAAAAAGCCAAGAGGGAACTGCAGTTTCTGTGGCTCACTCAATCCCTGTAAAGCAGCCAAATAATTTATTTGGGTTTTCCACTCCGGCAAGCTAAGCTCAGACCCAGGTCCTCCAAACCTCTGGGCCCACAGGGCCCCCATAAAAACAGGCATCACTTGGGAGCGTGATACTGGTGCCTCGGCATCAGACATAATGAGGGGTACTGGACGCTCAAACTCAGAGTAGCAATCCTGTCAGCAACGCCAAGTTGTAGCAAGCAGAAACTGCCTGCGTGACCCTGAAGTGCTACTCTGAGGAGCAAAGCAGACACCGACACCAGAGTAAAAGGAAAAAATAAGTATTTTTATTTATACAAAAATGGGTTTAAAAGGCTATAGTCCAGAGGAGGGGAGTGGGCGGTTGAAGGGTGGAGGTGAGTCCGGGCTGTCCAGGCAAAAGGGGGAGAAAGGGTGGGGGGGTAGAGGTGCTGGGGTACAAGGTATGGGCAAGGGCAGTCGGGTCTCCTTGTCTATCTCTCTCTCTGTATGGCCAAGTCCGCTCCTCTTAGTTGCTGCTTTAGGGCTCCATATTAATCCGTTGTTCTGATCCTGCCCCAGTCCCTCCCAGTCCCTCCCAGTTCCAGCAAAGCTTCAGGCTCCAGCACACTTCCAGCGCTCAGTCCCCCTTCACGACCAGCTCTCCTGTCTCCACTCTCCTCCCTTGGATCCAGTACCTGTAGGTTTATAAAAACACAACCACACAGCTTGTGGCCCAATCGCCACGCAGTCCAGCTACTGCACACCTGCAGCGCATCCAGTTGATGGATAAGTCATTGAGTGCCTAATTACTGGTATATTGATTGCAGTTGGGGCAGCCATCAGCTGGAGCAGCACCAGGTAAAAGTCCTCCCTTGGGAAATTTTCCTCCCATACTTCGGTTCCCCCATAGTCACCCCGTGACATCCCCCCCACTAATTGGTTCTAGCCCCTAGAACGAGGATTTAGGAGGCCCAGTTACCATACCTCTCGGGGTCCTGCCTTGGGTGTCCCGTCGGGAGCATCGAGACTGTGGTGGGGGGCTTCTCCTTTCTGCATTCGGTTCGGGGCCCACAGGGACCAATGCCCATGCCATTGAAGGTCGTGCTGGGGCGTCTGGGCTGGCCTGTCCCTCTCCTGTAGTTGTTGAGTAGTAAGGGCAGGGTCGGAGCAGGTTATGGTGCAGTGTGCGGTCAGGACCCTGCTTCCCTTCAGGTCGCACCGTGTAGACAGGTAGGTCTGGTCCATGGCGGCCCACCACCACATAGGGTGTGGGTTCCCACCGGTCTCTCAACTTGCCTTTTCCTTGTCGTTGGTTGTCTCGGACCAGTACCCTCTCCCCAGGTAGCAATGGGCAGTCACGGGCTGTTCGGTCATACAGGCGCTTGTTCCTGGCAGCAGCCCCTGCTAAATGTTCAGAAACCCGTTGATAGGCAGCGTGGAGTCGTTGATGATGTTGGCCCACCCACTCCGACGTACTCTGGGCTCCATCTGGCTATCTTGTGCCTAAGAGCAGATCAGTGGGTAGGCGCACATGCCTCCCGAACATCAGGTAAGTGGGGGCATAGCCCGTAGAGCTGTGGATGGTGGTATTATAGGCTTGCAATAAGGAGGGGAGATGGTCCACCCACCTGTTCTGTTGTTCAGCCTCCAAGGTCCCCAACAGGCTCAACAGGGTCTGGTTGAATCTCTCGCACCCTCCATTCCCTTGTGGGTGGTATGGCATGGTATGGGTCTTTCGGCATCCGCTGACACAGCTCCCGAATCAGTTGCGACTCGAAGTTCGGGCCCTGGTCCGAGTGCAGGATCTCAGGGCACCCAAAGGGTTGGAACACTGCGCCCCACAGGGCCCTGGCGGTGGTAGAGGCGGTCTGGTCAGCTGTGGGAATAGCCCAGGCATATTTGGTAAACAAGTCTGTGACCACCAGGATGTTATGGTCGCGATCGGTCGGCCGACTTAGGCTCAAAAAGTCCATGGCGACAATATGGAGGTGAGCCTTGGGAAACACAGGGACCCAAGGGGCTTTACCATCTCGTCTTGCTTTGAAGAGCACACATCGTGGGCAGCCTTGAAAATTTAGATTCAATTGGCTTCTCTCAGAGGGTAAATAAACCAACTCACTCCTTTAATCATGTCCTTGACTTCGTACTAACCTATGGGATAGAAGCTGAGCACATAGTTTTCCCTCAAAACCCTGTCCTGTCAGACCATTCTTTAATAACATTTGAATTTACCTTAACAAATTATGCTTTACTTGGGAAAAAGTCCCACTACAGTTGATGTTTATCTGATATTGCTGTCTCTAGATTTAAAGAGCTCATTCCAGCAGAGCTTGCCGCCACACCTAGTAGCATTACAATGGGCAGCTATGCTGATCTTACTCCCTTGCAGGTAGATTATCTTGTAGATAGCACTGCAGCAGCACTCCTTGGGACGCTCGATGCCGTAGCCCCTCTGAAAAAGAAGGTTATCAACCTAAAGAGAATAGCTCCCTGGTACAGCCTGAACCTACGCACCTTGAAGCAAAAAAACCCGACGGCTGGAAAGGAAAACACATTCCAGCCAGCGTGAGGAAGACCGTCAAGCCTGGAAGGATAGTTTATTAATATATAAAAAAGAACTTTGTAAAACCAGAAGCACGTATTATTCATCTTTAATAGAAAAGTATAAAAAACAACCCCAGGTTCCCTTTCAGCACTGTAGCCAGGCTGACCAAGAACCATAGTGCTGTTGAGCCATGCATCCCTCCGACTCTCAACAGCAATGAATTCCTAAATTTCTTTACTGAAAAGATTGTGAATATTAGAGCAAGGATTGCCAATGATGAACCACAGACTGTAGTGCCTATAGAAGCATCTCCCAGACTTAATGCATACCTTGAAAGCTTCACCCCCATTGACCTGTCAGACTTAACTTCTGCTATTACCTCTTCTAAATCAGCCACATGCCTACTTGATCCAGTCCCGACAAGACTGCTCAAGGATGTCTTCCCCTTAGTTAACACCTCTATACTTAACCAGATCAATCTTTCCTTAGTCACAGGCTATGTGCCACAGGCCTTTAAGGTGGCAGTTATTAATCCCTTACTTTAAAAGCCTTCTCTAGATCCAGGTGTGTTAGCAAATTATAGGCCCATATCCAACCTTCCCCATATCTCCAAGATCCTTGAGAAGATGGTTCTAGAGCAGCTACATGAGCACCTGCACAGTAATGAGCTGTTTGAAGCTTTCCAATCTGGATTTAGAGAACACCACAGCACTGAAACAGCACTAGTAAAAGTCTTTAATGATCTTCTTATAGCTTCTGATAGAGATATGGTCTCTATACTGGTACTTCTGGACCTCAGTGCTGCATTTGACACCATTGACCACAGCATTCTGCTGCAGAGACTATAACATGAAATCGGGATTAAAGGCTCTGCCCTAAAATGGTTAAAATCATACTTATCCGATAGGTTTCAATTTGTTAGTGTTAACAATGACCATCAGCATGTATGTATGGCATACCACAGGGCTCAGTTTTAGGGCCAATTCCTTTCATTCTTTACATACTCCCATTAGGCGATATAATCCGGAAACAATCGACTTCCATTGCTACGCAGATGATACCCAGCTCTACTTATCGATAGAAACAGATGATAAAAGCCGCCTCATCAACCTGCAAGACTGCCTAAAAGACATCAAATCCTGGATGTCCTCTAACTTCCTTCGACTAAACTCAGATAAAACAGAGGTCATTGTGTTTGGACCTAAACATCTCAGGGACACCTTTTCTTTGCAGATTGCTTATCTAGATGGCATCACCCTGAACTCTAGTATGACCGAAAGGAACCTTGGAGTAATATTTGACCAAGACCTTTCATTTAGCTCGCACATAAAACACGTGACTAGGACTGCCTTTTTTCACCTGCGCACCATAGCCAAAATTAGGAATATCCTCTCTCAGAGTGATGCTGAGAAACTAGTCCATGCATTTATCACCTCTAGGCTGGACTACTGTAACTCTCTGTTGTCAGGATGTCCGAAAAACTCTAAAGAGTCTGCAGTTAGTCCAGAACGCTGCAGCAAGGATATTGACAGGAGTTAGTAAAAGAGAAGACATCTCTCCCACTTTAGCTTCCCTCCATTGGCTTCCTGTAGGATATCGAGTCGACTTCAAAATCCTTCTGCTAACTTATAAAGCTCTTAATGAAAAAGCTCCATCTTATTTGAAAGACCTCATAGTCCCTTATTATCCTTCCAGAGCACTTCGCTCCCAGCATGCAGTGCTGTTAGTGAGTCCCAGTATCTTTAAAAACAGACTGGGAGGTAGAGCCTTCAGTTATCGGGCTCCTTTACTGTGGAACCAACTCTCTCCATGGGTCAGAGAGGCAGACACTCTCACTACATTTAAGACTAGGCTTAAAACCTTCCTCTATGACAGAGCGTTTAGTTAGGGCCGGTTCAGGTAGCTCTGAACCATTTTTATGCTGCTATAGGCTTAGACTGCTGTGGGATACATCAGGTTACATAGAGCTCTCTCCTCTCCTCTCCCACACTTTAAATTATCATTTTCACTATCTGCTGCACCTGCAGCAGATAGTGCATCACCCCCTTTCCCCTTTTACCCCTGCTGTTAAACCGACCTGCTCTTCGCTCCCAGGAACCGGTCTACCACCCATTACCCCCATTAAACCCCGCTCTTCCTTTGCACCAGCACTATTGGAGCCGCCCAGGGACTGCTGCTCTCCCAAATAATGCCTCCATCCAACATGCCCCGCAACAATGTGCGAACTTCCTGATAGAGAGTGGGGGGCACCGGTCGATACCGCTCATGGATGGGGGCTGCGTCACCCGTGGGGATCTGGTGTCGGACGATGCCTGTGCACCCGTAGTCTTCCTCGTGGGTGGAGAACACATGTTGCCATCTGGCCAGGAAGCGTTGCAACTGTCCTTGTTGGTCCTCCTCCAAACCGTCCCAGTGTAGAGATTCACAGCACAGATGTTCTGACATTGCTTCACTGGTTTTATTCTCCCCCTTGCCAACCTGCATAATGCCCACCTCAACCACCCCTGGACTTACTTAGTTAAAGCAGACGTCGCCATTTTGCTTTAACTGCTGAGGCCCCACTACTGTAACATGGGCCAAGACTTGGTGACGGTAGAGGTTGACAGGATAGGGTTTGGTGTTACGTACCCTCACTAGCACACGGCCACTGTGCACAGTGGAAACAGCTCAGGCAACCCCAACTTCTTGGCACTCACTGTGTGGCTCCAGCAACACCCAGTTATCAGCCCATAAAGCCAGGCTGGCAGCCTTGCCCAGACAACTGCTTCGCTCCAGGCGGGGACGGTGAGGGCATAACGGCAGGTGACCCGGGCAGTGTCTTCATGGTTTGCTGACACCCGGGCTGCTTCAACCCTCCAGCAATCTGCAATGATGTGCTCCCATTCTCGGTTGGTAGTAGACTGCCCTGTTCTGGTCTTTTGGTTTTCAAACAATGCCTCCCAGCAAGCAGAGATAACATTCATACCTAGCAGGGCTCTGTGGGCCCCCAGACATTGGTCTCTGACGATAACGGACCCCTTCTCTGGGACTGTGACGCCCTGTACCTGGAAGTCTACCACCACATAGCTAAGGTATGGAATATCCAACCTGTTTGCGCCCCGCAAGGTCAGCCATGGTGCCTCCACCCCCTGAAATTGTTGGACATCAAACAGTTCAGTAGCTCATCTAAGAGGGTCTTAGACAGCTCAGCCATCTGTTCTTTCACGCCCTTCATTATCACGGCACGGAGTACCTGTTTCCAGTTGACTGCGTGCCGGGGGTGGGGGCACTAGCGCTGCTGGCGGCCATACACATGGGTGGCTTGTTTACCTCTAGCTGGTCCAGCTCCAGGGCCAGAGCTTCTTTCCGGACCTCAAAGGTCAAATCTGAGTTTTGTTGAAGCTGTAGCCTCAGGCTCTGGCGGACTGGGCCATCACAAAGCCCCATAAGAAACTGATCTCACAATAACACTTCTCCATTACCCAGTCTGTGGTCCCTCCTCCCCTTCAATTGGAGGAACAGCTCTCGCAATTGAAGTATTAGGCCCTCAAAGAGGCTGTTATCGCCATAAAGCTCAGCAAAAAAAAAAAAAAAAAAAAGCCAAGAGGGAACTGCAGTTTCTGTGGCTCACTCAATCCCTGTAAAGCAGCCAAATAATTTATTTGGGTTTTCCACTCCGGCAAGCTAAGCTCAGACCCAGGTCCTCCAAACCTCTGGGCCCACAGGGCCCCCATAAAAACAGGCATCACTTGGGAGCGTGATACTGGTGCCTCGGCATCAGACATAATGAGGGGTACTGGACGCTCAAACTCAGAGTAGCAATCCTGTCAGCAACGCCAAGTTGTAGCAAGCAGAAACTGCCTGCGTGACCCTGAAGTGCTACTCTGAGGAGCAAAGCAGACACCGACACCAGAGTAAAAGGAAAAAATAAGTATTTTTATTTATACAAAAATGGGTTTAAAAGGCTATAGTCCAGAGGAGGGGAGTGGGCGGTTGAAGGGTGGAGGTGAGTCCGGGCTGTCCAGGCAAAAGGGGGAGAAAGGGTGGGGGGGTAGAGGTGCTGGGGTACAAGGTATGGGCAAGGGCAGTCGGGTCTCCTTGTCTATCTCTCTCTCTGTATGGCCAAGTCCGCTCCTCTTAGTTGCTGCTTTAGGGCTCCATATTAATCCGTTGTTCTGATCCTGCCCCAGTCCCTCCCAGTCCCTCCCAGTTCCAGCAAAGCTTCAGGCTCCAGCACACTTCCAGCGCTCAGTCCCCCTTCACGACCAGCTCTCCTGTCTCCACTCTCCTCCCTTGGATCCAGTACCTGTAGGTTTATAAAAACACAACCACACAGCTTGTGGCCCAATCGCCACGCAGTCCAGCTACTGCACACCTGCAGCGCATCCAGTTGATGGATAAGTCATTGAGTGCCTAATTACTGGTATATTGATTGCAGTTGGGGCAGCCATCAGCTGGAGCAGCACCAGGTAAAAGTCCTCCCTTGGGAAATTTTCCTCCCATACTTCGGTTCCCCCATAGTCACCCCGTGACATCCCCCCCACTAATTGGTTCTAGCCCCTAGAACGAGGATTTAGGAGGCCCAGTTACCATACCTCTCGGGGTCCTGCCTTGGGTGTCCCGTCGGGAGCATCGAGACTGTGGTGGGGGGCTTCTCCTTTCTGCATTCGGTTCGGGGCCCACAGGGACCAATGCCCATGCCATTGAAGGTCGTGCTGGGGCGTCTGGGCTGGCCTGTCCCTCTCCTGTAGTTGTTGAGTAGTAAGGGCAGGGTCGGAGCAGGTTATGGTGCAGTGTGCGGTCAGGACCCTGCTTCCCTTCAGGTCGCACCGTGTAGACAGGTAGGTCTGGTCCATGGCGGCCCACCACCACATAGGGTGTGGGTTCCCACCGGTCTCTCAACTTGCCTTTTCCTTGTCGTTGGTTGTCTCGGACCAGTACCCTCTCCCCAGGTAGCAATGGGCAGTCACGGGCTGTTCGGTCATACAGGCGCTTGTTCCTGGCAGCAGCCCCTGCTAAATGTTCAGAAACCCGTTGATAGGCAGCGTGGAGTCGTTGATGATGTTGGCCCACCCACTCCGACGTACTCTGGGCTCCATCTGGCTATCTTGTGCCTAAGAGCAGATCAGTGGGTAGGCGCACATGCCTCCCGAACATCAGGTAAGTGGGGGCATAGCCCGTAGAGCTGTGGATGGTGGTATTATAGGCTTGCAATAAGGAGGGGAGATGGTCCACCCACCTGTTCTGTTGTTCAGCCTCCAAGGTCCCCAACAGGCTCAACAGGGTCTGGTTGAATCTCTCGCACCCTCCATTCCCTTGTGGGTGGTATGGCATGGTATGGGTCTTTCGGCATCCGCTGACACAGCTCCCGAATCAGTTGCGACTCGAAGTTCGGGCCCTGGTCCGAGTGCAGGATCTCAGGGCACCCAAAGGGTTGGAACACTGCGCCCCACAGGGCCCTGGCGGTGGTAGAGGCGGTCTGGTCAGCTGTGGGAATAGCCCAGGCATATTTGGTAAACAAGTCTGTGACCACCAGGATGTTATGGTCGCGATCGGTCGGCCGACTTAGGCTCAAAAAGTCCATGGCGACAATATGGAGGTGAGCCTTGGGAAACACAGGGACCCAAGGGGCTTTACCATCTCGTCTTGCTTTGAAGAGCACACATCGTGGGCAGCCTTGAAAATTTAGATTCAATTGGCTTCTCTCAGAGGGTAAATAAACCAACTCACTCCTTTAATCATGTCCTTGACTTCGTACTAACCTATGGGATAGAAGCTGAGCACATAGTTTTCCCTCAAAACCCTGTCCTGTCAGACCATTCTTTAATAACATTTGAATTTACCTTAACAAATTATGCTTTACTTGGGAAAAAGTCCCACTACAGTTGATGTTTATCTGATATTGCTGTCTCTAGATTTAAAGAGCTCATTCCAGCAGAGCTTGCCGCCACACCTAGTAGCATTACAATGGGCAGCTATGCTGATCTTACTCCCTTGCAGGTAGATTATCTTGTAGATAGCACTGCAGCAGCACTCCTTGGGACGCTCGATGCCGTAGCCCCTCTGAAAAAGAAGGTTATCAACCTAAAGAGAATAGCTCCCTGGTACAGCCTGAACCTACGCACCTTGAAGCAAAAAAACCCGACGGCTGGAAAGGAAAACACATTCCAGCCAGCGTGAGGAAGACCGTCAAGCCTGGAAGGATAGTTTATTAATATATAAAAAAGAACTTTGTAAAACCAGAAGCACGTATTATTCATCTTTAATAGAAAAGTATAAAAAACAACCCCAGGTTCCCTTTCAGCACTGTAGCCAGGCTGACCAAGAACCATAGTGCTGTTGAGCCATGCATCCCTCCGACTCTCAACAGCAATGAATTCCTAAATTTCTT
>JANJOY010005214.1:0-14049 GCA_038496675.1 Rachycentron canadum
AGAGAGAGAGAGAGAGACAGAGAGAGAGAGAGACAGAGAGACATAGAGAGAGAGAGAGAACCTACACAGATAGTTTTTGGTTCTTAAAAGCATCTTTTTATGGAAATCAACTTCAGATAAAACAGTGGAGAAACATGGAGGTTTAATATAAATTATGGACCTTTAGAATGAAAGGGACCTTTAAATTAGTTTAGAAAGTTTAGCTTTTTGCGTTGCAGTTGCTAGAAATATAAATGTTGTAAATGTTGAAACATTTTGCACAATTTCCTTTTCATTAAGTAACAACAACAAGTTAAAAGTAAATAAATCAATAAAAACCTATAACAACACTGGTCTTATGCCTTAAATATATGTACACGCTACATGTGTATATGGGAAAGTATTGATGGGAAAACGCTGGGTCAAGAGTACAATGTTACTTCACAGCTTTCGGGGGGTAGGGTTGGTAATAAAGTGAGAGAAGAACTCCCTCAGTTTTGCAGACCTGTTCGCACACATCGCCATAAACAAGCTAATATATGCATGAAGTGTCATAGCTCGTCCTCATCAGCAGCCGGCTGCTCCAGCCTTAACCGACAGCTTCATTTAATGTTGTACACTCAGCTGTGGCTTCTGCACTCAAGGTCACAAATTAATCAAAACATCAATATGTGCAGTCGACATAGGCAGAGCCCCGCCGTAGACCTGTCACCTGTACCAGCCGCCTTGATTCAGCGCCTCATGAATTATGCAAAAATCAGCCGAAGAGTCGCAGCACAAGACCCTTGGCGAGCTCGCCTCCATGGATATTTTTGGGTGGATCTGCGCCTCGAGGATGAGTGTGTGTATCGGCAATGGCGAACTGTCCGTTTGTTGTTTTGTGTGGGTGATTTGATAAGTGTGCGCAGGTGCATTGTTCTCGACAGAGGAGAGGTTCAGGGGGCGGTGAAGCTCTGTTAATCACAGTGCTGGAGAAAAAAACTGGCATTTGTAATGTTTCGCCTTGTGAATCAACACACCATCATGTCGGCTCATCTCGTCTTCTCTGCGACACTTATTTTACTGCTGTGACTGAAAAAGCAATGCTTTTCTATAAACTGACTCAAAGGTGCAATTTTGGCTTCAAATCTATCAAATAACAGACTTTAGGTCAAGTTAATCATAACTTACAGTTCACACGGTGCAAGGAAAGCAATAAAATCAAATGAGGTTGAAAAGGCTTAATAAACCTCAATATTCCAAAATGTCAATATGGCTCCATATCTCAACAGCAGTATGTTATATTGGCCTTTTTTCTCTTCTGCCTCCCCAGATGGAAACTGACACCAGTGACAACGACGGAGGATAATAATGATGGAAGGCAGAGCGATCCGTCCCCTGCCACAGTATTCCTCAACCACCCCTCTGCTGCGCAGCGCCGCTCCCTGAAGGATACATCGACCTTGGCATATCACAGCGTGCGCGACAACCTGGCACAGGCCGAACTGAAAGGTTGCCTGTCTTCGCCAAGAGCTGGAAGACAACAGGGCCAAAGCTTTGGGGACCAGGCGTCAGCAGAAATCCAGTCTGTCTTGCTGCAGTAACAAATAAGCTTTTATTTGTGAAGTTAACAGCGCTAACAGCTGACTCCATAAGGGCCAATTACTGGCTGAAGGGAATACGGGGCCAAGATGAAGGAGACGGCGGTTGTGGCTTGTTTGTTGGCTGAGCTGTCTCTAGCTGCTTTTGTTCTGGCCTCTGAGGAGGCCGCTCACTGCCCCGCATTGTGTCGATGTGAGATACGACCCTGGTTCTCACCCAGCTCAATTTATACTGAGGCTGCCACTGTGGACTGTAATGACTTGGGCCTCTCAGTGCTGCCGGAGAGACTCCCCTCAGAAACACAGGTACTGCTGCTACAGACAAACAACATTGTTAATGTGGAGGAAACTTTGGATTACTTGGCCAACATCACTGAAATCGACCTGTCTCAGAATAACATTTCCTCTGTGAGCGACGTTTGTCTGGGGTCTCTCCCGCGGCTGCTGTCTCTCCACATGGAGGAGAACTGGATTCAGGAGCTTTCCGACAGCTGCCTCGCTTCTCTGCCCAACCTCCAGGAGTTCTACATCAACCACAACCTGATTTCCTTCATCAGTCCGGGGGCCTTCCAGGGCCTGGGCAGGCTGCTGAGGCTCCATCTCAATTCCAATCGACTGACAAGTGTCAACAGTCAGTGGTTCCAGCAGCTTCCTAACCTGGAGATACTGATGCTGGGAGAAAACCCCATCCTTGAGCTGTCAGACATGAACTTTAAACCTCTGTCTAACCTCAGAAGCCTTGTGCTTGCCAGGATGAATTTAACTGAAATCCCTGATAATGCTCTGGTTGGTCTTGAGAACTTGGAGAGCATCTCATTTTTTGACAACCTGCTGAATCGAGTCCCCCGAGCAGCGCTGACGAGAGTCCAGAACCTAAAGTTCCTGGATTTGAATAAGAACCCCATTGAGAGGATCCAGAGAGGCGACTTCATGGATATGATGCACCTCAAGGAGCTGGGCATCAACAGCATGCCTGAGCTCGTGTCCATCGACAGTTTTGCCCTGAACAACCTGCCTGAGCTGACGAAAATTGAGGCCACCAACAACCCCAGGTTGTCCTACATCCACCCCAGGGCTTTTCACAAGCTCCCGAGGCTGGAGACCCTGATGCTGAACAGTAACGCTCTGAGCGCGCTCCACCACCGCACCGTGGAGTCCCTGCCCAACCTGCGAGAGGTCAGTCTGCACAGCAACCCCATCCGCTGCGACTGCGTCATCCGCTGGGTCAACATGAACAGGACAGCGGTTCGGTTCATGGAACCAGACGCCCTGTTCTGCTTGGAGCCTCCAGAGTACCAAGGCCAGCACGTCCGACAAGTTCACTTCAGGGAAATGACCAAGGTCTGCCTTCCTCTGATCTCACCCAGGAGCCTCCCAGATCGGGCCGAGGTTGGTAAAGGGAGCTCTGTGTCGCTGCACTGCCGGGCGTTTGGAGAACCAGAGCCTGAGATTTACTGGGTGACTCCGCTCGGCGACCGGGTCCTGCCCGGAAGTGTGTCTGATAAGTACTACATGCACCCTGAGGGAACTTTTGACATCTACGACGCCTCGCAGCAGGAGGCCGGCTCCTACACCTGTGTTGCCCACAATCTTGTGGGGGCAGACCTCAAGTCTGTGATGGTTGTGGTGGATGGATACTTTGCTCAGCCTTCAAACCAAGCGTTACATGTATATATCACATCTGTCCAGTCTCATTCCGTCATGGTTTCCTGGGAGAGCACAGGTGGTTTGGTTTCACAGCTAAATTGGTCCATTTTAGCTGAGGGCAGCAGCCTCTTGATGCCTTTCACAGCCCGGCTTCCTGCTGATGTCAAAGAGTACCACATCAAACAGCTGAACCCGTCCACTCACTACCAGGTTTGTGTTGAGGTCGCTGGGCCTCTGCCTGGATACAGCAGGGACTGTGTAAACGTTACCACAAAGGAAGCAGCCACCCTGAGGGGGGAACCGGAGGACTGGGACGGTCTGGTGATGGCTACATGTGCTGTGTTTTTTATTGTGGTTGCCGTGTCTTGCTCCGTCATCTATACGTCTCTGTACAGCCAAGTGTTTTACAGGAAACTGATAGAGGACCAGGCTGAGACGCCGCTGATTCCCAGCACACATTCTTCCTCCTCCTCCTCCTCTTCTTCTTCTTTCCTGGAATTTGGTGTGTCTGGGGTCAAGGTGAGGGCGATGGTAATAGACTTACCGGACGACTCCATGTAAGAAACGTCCTTGTCTGTAAAAGCACTTTGGGATTATGTGAAGATGAAGAGTGACGGACACTGGACAATGTAATTTACGTGCCGTCTTTTCTCGACTCCCAGTGGGACATTTTACACTGGAACTGAAAAACAAATACACACTCACATAACCGGCTTCAAGCAGAGACTCCTTTTTGTATGTCATTATAACGAGCTTAATCAGTCAGATATCTTGACTATAATCTACACAGCTACTGGTCATTCACGCAGTGCAACCAGAGTAAAGCACAGCACAGGAACTTTTCTGTCTTAAATACCTTGTTGAAGCGGCTTTGATGTCTGCAAAAAGCATTTTCTTTGCTGTGTTACATTAAATGGTGCCAAGCGAAGATAGTTTATAACGGCAGAAAAAAAACCTTGTTAGTCTAGTGTACAATAAAACCGACTATAATGTATGCAGTTTTATGAACAAATACATTTTTCATTAAACCTGTGTGGTGTCTTATAACTACAATCTTCTCTCGTTGAATCTGACCACTTTCCACAACAAAGCATGTCTTTGAAAATGTTTCTATTGCCACAAAAAAACCCTAAAAAACAAAACACTGTTGTCGATGAAATTTGTACAGATGAGGCTCATAAATCTTGTTGTGTCCCTGTTCGATTCATCTGTTGTGGACAAACACAATTACAGGGGCTAACACTGTTTGGGCAACACAATCTCCAACGGCACGAGTGTATGTGTATGTATGTATATGTACGTACCTTAATAGGTGTGTGTGTAAAGTGCGAGGACATTGGCAAACCCATTGACTTTGAATTGCATTATATTCTCTTTCATTAAAAATCCAATATGGATTCCCAACACAAACCTCGGCGAGGTGATGAATCGGCGTCACGCGCAAACTGATGGGAGGCATTTATCAGCGGGACTCAGTCATAGATCAACCGAGTTTCAGCGCCTTGGACAGGGCTTTTAGAGCGCGGCCATTTGTCACCGCCACAGGAGCTAAAATACGACCCATTAGAGAAAGGTAGTGAGTAGGTCAGCAAGAACGTGGCGCCCGAGCCGTCCCCTTTCCCGGGTGACCCTAGAGACACACCGCCGCCGTCGCAGGAACAGCTCAGCAACTATTGGGCTCATTTGTTAAGTAAGCGCCTCGCATCAAGCCACCAAGGATGGGGGTGAAGGGAGGGGGAAGACAAATGGACCACAAAACCAGGACAAAGTAGCTTCAGTCCCAAACAGGACAGAGGGCGATAGCGCCTGACGTTACTCTCCTGTTTCAGATAACTAGGCTCAGAAGGAAGAAGAGTCTGCTGCTTCAGTGAAGAGCATTCTGGGCATTTAGGAGAGCGGCTGTGTAAGAAAAGGGAGGATTTTAAAAAGGATGACAGGTCATGTTAGAGGCTTTTGCTTCTTCACCTGCTCTTTGAGTTTGACTGTGGTTTATCCCCCTAGAGAGGGAGAGAATGACTCGTCAATGTGTAATCAAGAATAAAAGATGAGTTTCTCATTCATTTTAAACTCAAAAAACAAAACAAAAAAATAAAATAAGTGCCAATACAGACGCAAAAGCAGAAAAAAAGGCTCCTCCAAGCGAGTAATTGCTGACAACCGAGGGCAGACACACAATATGTTGTGGCAGATCCAGAGGGAATGTCGAACAGGAAGTTTTCCACACAGCATCCACACCAACTGGCAGGTTAAATTAAATCCACAAGCCCCAGTGATACTGAGACCAGGACTCAGTCTGCCTCATCAGGACTCCCACAATCCAACAAAACCAACAGCACAAAGCCAGCGCCCCCTCCAGGCGACAACGTGAAGCGGGTCCTGACTGTGGAGCTATCCTCAGAGGAGCATGAATGAAATGTGCAAATGAGATGATCTTTAGATGTCATGTGTGGAAGGTTTGACATTTGACATCTGGGGACCACGAATACCCAAAACATTTGTATTGATTTCTCAGTAGCTCATGTTATTTCAAATAGTTGAAATAATGGGTGGGGTCATCCTCTGAAGAACATGAATGTGTGAATTTAAGGGAAATATGCACAGAAGACTGTGTGAAGGTAAATATTTTGCCTCTATAACAAGCCACAGGCAACATTAGGAATCATCCTCTGGTGGTCATGAATATCCTGAACCACACCCGTCAACGCCTCCACTTACAGATACACCAGCACGTCTGGAGAGTTGGACCACAGCTGAGTCAAACTAAGCTATTTATTCCTGGTAGTTGTTGTAAAGCTTGGTTCAGATACTTCCTCATTACGATGATGGCGACATGCTCGTGTTTCAAACGTATAATTAGTTCAGTTTATTCTGTTAAATTAAACACAAAGTGCAGCTGAGGCAGGTGAGTAGTTTAATCAGTATTTGGCCATAAACTGAAGCAAATGTTGAATTTGATGATGCTGCACGGGGGAGGAGGCCACCAGTGTTCAGGCTTTTGTCAGCAATGGAAAAGGCCACAATGAGCATCCAGGTCACATCCAGGTAGCAGCTCTGATCTGCCAGATCAAACAGAGGCTACACCTTCAGGACAAACAACCTGGAGATGACACAAGACAGTTTTATCAGTTAGCACAGCAGCTAACAGCTAACTCTCCCCTGAGTCTGTGTATGATGACATCACTCCTCACAGTTCAGTTCTGTGTCAATCTGCTTCTATTAGCAAGTTTAACCACGTTCAAGAAACTAGGGCAACCTGCTAATTTTAATGGAAAAGTAAGAAGTGGAGGAGGGAAGGAAGGAGGAGGGAAGGAAGGAGGAGGGAAGAAGTCTGGCTGCGGCTGTTTGTGTCAGCGACAGCCAATCAGAGGTTGGCGTTGAATTGCTGCAGACATGATTAACTAACCAATGATTGGTTGATGACGGCATCAGATAAACCATCATCTGACCATCTCCCTCAACAATGAGCCACTTCTCCCACCAGCTGGAAAACAACTCTTTTACTCACGAGAAGCGACTTTAACAGTTTTAAAGTCGTAACATCTCATTTGAAATTGACGTATTTTACCATCTTCATTATTTCTATATACATATATATGTACAGATACACATTTTACTATGGATATTGAATATATTTATAAACTTATAAATCCAGAGGTTGTATTGATGGTGGGATTTTTTTTTTCCATTTTTCTTCCCATTGTTCTTTTCTTTTTCCTTTTCCCTTTCCCTTTCTTTCCCTTCTCTCTTATTTACCTTTCCTTTCCTACCTCCTTATCTTAGTCCTTTTTTAATTGGCCTATAAGCTCATTTTTGACTCTAGCTCTTCCTAAAGTATTTTCTCTTTGTGGTGATTATCAGGTTAATGATTGAATGAACTGCTGAACCTCACGCAGCGAACCGTCGGCCGTCCTCTCTCTGAGGGAGGATTTCTGGGTTCAGGCTGGTGGAGACATTTCTCCACGTTATTAATGATTCTCTTTACTCTGACGTCTGGCAGAGGAACTGTCACAGTGAGAACTTCCTCATTCAAAGGGAACAGAGTTAGAACATCGCTCATAGACAGACGGCAGGGAGGACTCACAAATGCACGAGTATTGTTTTCTACCAGTCGTTGCCTTGAAGGTGGTGAATTAATGAGCCGGTTCAATAGGATCTCTGCAGCAGCAGGATTCAGGGCGGGAGATGTGGCTGAGCTTTAACCAGCTGGTCACTGGTCATTCTGGACACTCAAACTGTGAACCTGTCAAAGATGCTGCTGCAGAGAGTTTGAGGAATAAAACGAAGGTGGTGTTGGAGCAGTGGCAACAGATGATCTGTGGTTCTAGTCGATGTAACAGAGGAAGATCAGAAATCAAACATTTCTGCTAATAATAACAATGCTTCTGCTTTTAACCCCTTTAGAGCCACATTAAGGCGACTGTTTTCTCATCCCTGTGTGTTTTTCTTTATAAAGTTGTTTGTCATTCCAAATCCAAAAATACAGGATTGATCCCATTGACTTTGGCTACAAGCAGCTGACAGCTAGGCCTCTGAAGGAGACACTCTGATTGGCTGTGACATCACCCACTGGAGCCAATAGGAGCGTCCCGTTTAGAGACGTGACTCTAGACGTCACTATCAAAGATGGAGGATGAGAATGGATGGATAAACACACAGAAGTAAAACAGCAAAGCTCCAGTCAAAGGCTCAGACTGATCCAGATCTGAACTAACTTCCTTCATGAGTTTATCACTGAAGTCAGTGTCACACAGGACAAATCAGGGCTTGTTAGAAAGAGCTGATTCTCTAGTTGAAGGAGAAACAAACAGCTCCTCCATCAGGAGAACGAGGCTCTGAAGACCTGATGGAGGAGGAAGAGACGATTGTGTGTTTTGCTTAATAGTGTTAAAATGTCCCATTTTCCCACCACATGTTAAACTAAGTGAGGGAGCAGAACTATTTTTCTCATGAATTATTGCCCCATTACAGACATTTGGTGTTTAGGCCAGGCCCACGGCTTCATGCTCGGGGTAAGTAAAACCAGGAAAAGCCTCACATTTATCTAACTTTCCTCCTGCGAAGCCTCCAGTAATTATTCTCCCGCTCACTGGCCCATTAAGCTAAAACAACATGGCTGCCTTGGGTGATCCTGGAGCGTGGGGCTTTTTGAGCTTTTATTATTGTTTGATGATGGAGAGTCGCAGTCTGTGAGCAGGCACGTGACCTCTGCAGATAAACTGAAGCAGATAACAGTCACTTACAAGACAAGGTTATTTCCAGTAGAGAAGCAGGAACCATTCAGGCTGATTAATGACCCCTCGACTTATTTCTTTGTTCGTCTTTGGCTCCGTGCTGGCTCTTACTTTTTTAAATCTTTTCCAGGAAACACTGAGTCAGGTTGCTGTGTTTCACGATCGTGCAGATGCACAGAGGAAGCTGACAGATACAGCCAATCCTCCGCCCATGGTCACGGAGCAGCTGGATCAAACCGCTAGGGTTTTATTCAAATGCACGAAGGCTGTTAAACCAGCTCAGAGACTGTTTCCATTTCTCGTCTCCTTGAGTTTTCACGGGCTGGGAATCATTTAAATCTTTTCTCACAGTCTTCATCAGTGGATTAAGTTTGATCAGTCAAAAAATTTGATGGTCCACAAGAAAAGAGCCAGTGAATAAACCAGAGGTTAAAAATTAAATCTGCTTTATTAAAGTTCTATTTTATATTAAAGAACCATATTTTTACATTAAAGTCTATATCTTTATTTTAAAGGTCACATTTTATATCAAAACATATTTTAACTTCTCGTCTTTTATTTTGATCTCTCTCATTTATTTTGCTTCTCTCTAGAGCTAACAACAGGTCAAGAAAGAGGACAAGAGAGGATCAGATCCTCTCTTCTGATTGGCTGACTGTTTTCTGAATAATCCAATAAAAATTTACCTTTAGACCGTATGGACCTTTAACATCTACCTTTAGACTGTATGGACCTTTAACATCTACCTTTAGACCGTATGGACCTTTAACATCTACCTTTAGACTGTATGGACCTTTAAACTAGCAAAAATCATTTGACTTCAAAAGCTCTACTTTAAACTCTACTTCTTCATATTTAGTTTTATTATATATTATATATTTTGCCTCCTCACTCGTTTCTACTCTGCCCTCTCTCCCACTCAGCCACCTGCAGCCATATTCTCACGGTGGCCTTTTATTTATAACCACAGTTTTGTCTCAGTGGTCAGTCGGAGGTTCCTGGTATAAACCCTGACCCAGCAGCTCCACTGGGGAAGCACTGAGGCTGAACCGCTCTCTGTGAGCCTCAGATTGAGAGCCATCAGCGGAGGCTGCAGTGGTGGAGACGCTGAGATAAGTGCTGCCAGTTGGACAACGGAAAACTGTCTGAGTCACAGCCACGTTTTTAAAAAAGCATATGTTCTCTTAAAAGCTCAACTTCAGACCAAAACACACCCACATAAGAAGCTTTTATCTACAAAGGCAGAGCTTCCTGGACATTAGATTTATTTTTCTTAATTTTTTAAGATCTGAGAGATTAGCTGAGGTCAAAACTTTTAGGACTTATTTGTCCTAATAATGGCCCCAATTGTTCGTCGGGTGCCTGCTGTGCATGGTGATGACATTTGGCCAAGCTCTAATGAGCAGAGCTAACGGAGCAGCGGCATTCGACAGGACGCCGCCGCTCACAACAGCCCGGCCTTAATTTCCCTCTAATCTCCCTCCCTCACCTTGGCTCCCAGCTCTAATCACTGCACTACGAGGAAGCCAGTGTTTAAATGAAGCCGCTTACTGGGTGATTAAGAAAAGGTAAATTATTCATAACAGAATGTGTAATCATAGCGCTGCCTTTGGTGGAGGATGAGGGAATCCGTGGCCTCCTGCTCTCCTGCAGCGAGACCACGCCCCCCTCCCCCCACCACCAACGGCGGCCATGAAAAACCTCAGAGATGAAAGGAGCCACACAGAGGTGAGAGGCAAATCCAGAGGTAATGAAGCCCAGGCCTGAAAGCAGCTCGTTATAACAGGAGGAGTGAACCGGTCCTAATGATGCAAAGCCAGATCAACCCACATGTTCAGTTTTTTGGTTTTGAAAACGCCCTCGATTGATCCCAGCGTCTCACTGTGGAGAGATTCCAGTTCAAGTTTTTTAAATCTTGTGGTCAGACCTGGCGGGTGGTCACTTCATATGCAGCCAGCGTTACGGGAGATTTCTGAGGGTGATTTATTTATGGAAAATGTTTTTCAGAGCTGAGGCTTCTTCACCTGCAAGGTCAGCGAAGTGTGAAAGCTGCTGTCAGGCTCAGGTTTGGTCCAGAAAAGTCTCTGATTGACCTGAAACCCTGGTCTGGGGCTCTGGTTCCTCAGGAGTCCAGGTGAAATCTAAAGGCTTAGTCATGGCCTGTTTTTAAAAGTGTATGTAGACACTGTTAAGGCTATCTATCTATCTACCTAGGCTATTCTATCTAATGACCATCAGGGGAGTAAAAAGAAATCTGACAGCATTGAAGTCTATGTGAAAATGGCTCCAATTCTTACTTGATTTATTAGCTCAGCAAACATTAGTGAAGATGAGCTGCTCAGAGGTAGAAGGAAAGTTGGTGTCAAAGATTTACATTTGAACACTTTAATATAAAATATGTACCTTTATTATAAAATATGCTCTTTTAATATGAAACATGGGACCTTTAATATGAAATATGGGCCTTTAATATCAAACATAATATAAACTTGGGCAGCAGGACCTCAGAGTTACTTTGTGGCCCTTGGAAGGGGCCCGGCCTCCAGGTTGGGAACCACGGGAACCAAACCAGAAAACAGTGAAATGCTTCTTATACGTGGATGCATCACTATTAACAATCTAATACAGTCATATAATAACATAACGCTCAAAGTTTTCTGTGTATCAAGTAGTTTTGATTTTGTCACTCGAAATACATGTAGCTGAAAAATCAATAGAATAATGCCCCAAATCAATCAATCAATCAGTAACTGGAGGGTTAACCCTGAGCTGAGCGTCCTACAGGCGACTTATCTGTCACAGGCTGAGTGATCAAACATCCCAGTCATCCATTTATATCCTCTGAAATCCCTGATCTATTAGGTAAGAGAGCGGCCAAAAATAGACACCAGTGACTGCAGCCATCCTCTGTGTTGATGCGGCAGCAGTGAGTCTGTCACTCAAACTCAACATGTACAGTAGCTAAAAGTAGGTTATTTGTACAAGCAGCACCTCTGAGCACGAGTCGTCCTGTGGCCTCAGCAGGAGGAAGCTGATACGAGAGAGAGAGCGAAAGACAAAGCAGCCGGGGAAACGAGCGTCTCTCATATCTCTGTCAAACTGGAGGCAAAATTCATCCTTTATTGATGAAAACCCGTCCAGGAAACATCGCTGAAAGCCCAGGCATGCAGTTGTTTGACTGTCTTTCCATGTTCAGCCCTGAAGCCTGAGCTGCTGCTCTGCTTCACTGCAAACACAAACAGGAGCCTGGCTGGTTCACCTGGGGGAGCAGGACTGGACGCACCCAGACGCCCGAGGCTGTTCTGAGCACTACAGAGCTGGAAACCTGCTGCCAGTTGTAAAAGTGTAGTTTGAGGAGATTTCCAGCAAAGAACGGTCAGAACAGGACGAGCTGCAGGTGAAACTGCTGCTCATTACAGCACAAAACACCATTAGATTAAACATGGACAGAAAACAACCTCAAGTTTGTCCTGAGGGCTAAAAGGAGGCTCATCTCCATGGAGACGAGGAAACTTCACAGGCCCCATGTTTTAACTTCACTGTTCGATGGGAATGAGGCTCCCACAGCATCTCTGCACTGTATCTGAACAAATAGGCCTCAGACAGACTCAGTTACACTTTTACACATTAGTAAGAAAATGAACCAACATATTAGAACTCAAGAGTTAAAGGTCCATAACTTATATTTAATGAAATGTGGTTCAGACGTTTGTTAAAGGTCCATGTTTTATATTAAAGGTCCATATTTTAATTTTTCCAGTCTTTTATTTTGAAGGGTTGATATCCATAAGAAGATATATTAGTGGTTTTAAGAACCAAAAACCATCTCGGTGTAGTTTTACATCTC
The DNA here is from genome assembly GCA_038496675.1 of Rachycentron canadum. NCBI lineage: Eukaryota > Metazoa > Chordata > Actinopteri > Carangiformes > Rachycentridae > Rachycentron > Rachycentron canadum. The sequence goes on from JANJOY010005214.1 coordinate 12,285, forward strand.
CTCTCAGGTTGAGCTCTGAGCTCTAGAGACAACAGGTCAGTCAGCCAATCAGAGGAGAGGATCTGAGCCAATCAGAAGAAAGGACACAGTGGTGTAACCAGACCAAAGGCTCCTTCAAACAATGTTTCTTCTGGAGAACAAAGGAACCAGTGTTTGGACCAACAGCTACAACGGGGGGTGGAGCTAAACCCATCTGACACTGGGCGAGGGCGGGGTCACACCCATCACAGAGATAACCATTCACACCTATGGGCAATTTAGAGTCACCAATTAACCTAATGTGTCTTTGGACCTTCACAGTTTTATTCCATAATTCAGAACGGAGGGAACGGCTCATTGCACAGTTCAGAGTGACAGTGAATCAGAGACGAGGGGCTGATTTCAGACACACTTCAGGTCTTGAACCACACAAACAAACATACAAAAACATGATCAAAGCACCAGGTCTGAGCCGTTGTCCTCTGGGATATGGTGGATGAAGGCAGCTACAGGCTGAGGCCTGCGCTGCATACAGCATCAGGGTTTTTACCCTTTATCCTTAACACGAGATTCCTGCCTCGACCTGATGCACATCGATCCAATCCGTCCCTGTGGAGCCCGACGCCCACGCGTGTGAAGGGAAACAGCACAACCTGATTCTTGGTCCACGCCGGAGGACGCCTCATTGTCACCTTACGTAACTACAGGCCGCTGTGATCAATGGGAGACTCTGGGCTTCAATGAATTCTGCCTGCTGGTTAAATGCTCTGGGGATCGATGACATAATGACTTGCCTGAGTTCATCTGCTCCGAGGTGTACTTTAGGAGGTCGGACAGTCATTTCCTTCCCCTCCTATTGAGTGGCGTGCGCTGTAGCCGCAGACGGTGCTCAAACTCAACAGCCAGTCGCTGCTCTACCCAGAAGGACGATGCAACAAGAAAATGGATCCATCAATCTCCCTCTAATGCTGAAAACCTGATGAGAAAACATTGGGCGGACATCGAGCTGGAGTGAAACAGTTGCCGTCCTGCGGTGAAAATGAGCTGAATTCATCACCGGATGTATCTACTCAAGGAGAAACCCTGCAGCACGCCAAGTCAGGCCGGGCTCCTATTGTCAATAAATGTTTAGAGCTATGCTGTGAGGTTTTAGAAAAAGCTCATTTAAACCTATACCAAGTCCAGAAGAGGGTGATTTATCTTGGCACTGAGCTGGTGGAGTGTTCAGGGAGGGAAGCAGCGTCCAGAGAGAACATGAAGCTATAAACTGAGCCGTTTGGCAGCATCTCTCCTGCACCGGAGCAATCATAAAAAAAAACTCTCACCTTGTTCGAGTGGTCGTTTTGCTTTGTAATGAGATGAAAGATTAATTTTAGGGATTTGAAGCTGACTCAGCAGCTCTGAGGAGCAGCTCCAGTTGATTTCTGAGGACTGGAAATTGACCTTGGCTCTTTGTTGTTTTTATTTTAAACCATCTGTAAACGTGCAGCGTCGTTTTATAGCTCATTTTAGAATCACAGCAGCTGCTGCATAGAACTGACTGATAATAAACTGTTGTAATATCAAAGTCTCTTCTGCTGGAATGTGATGTTAATGACATGTCGGTCTGAATTATTGGCTATTACACTTTGTCCTAAACCTTCATGTAGAAAGTCATCTTGAAATCAAATACAGACACAAAACCAACAGTGAACATCTACAAACAAGAACCATCACAGTCTGATCGAGATCTCTCCCCATTCAGACTCAGCTCAACCTCAGCTCATTATATCTGAGACTCAGTAAA